>JAMLFY010000234.1:0-49733 GCA_030441495.1 Dalbergia oliveri
ATCCCGCACCCAATAACCAAGATGGAATAATTTGAAGCACGAGGAGATAAAGAAGTTGTGCTCCTAAAATTTCTCCTAATGTTTGATAACAGACAAACGAGCTCGCCAATTCTCGGGCGTGCGGCAAATTCTTCTTTTTTTCTTTTAGCTTGTCCAATTTTTAAAATTATCATGTCATGTTTAATGTTTTAAAACTATATAGCATTGTTACCAAAAAACTATATATAGCATTCAGTTAATATTTTTAAAGCCATCGATATCCAAAATTTGTTTATACAAAATATCTAATTGATCCCTCATATTTGTATTGGGGAATAAATTAGTGTTTGAGATTTTAAAAATTTTAAGTTGACCTATCACATTTTAAAAAAATGAATAAATTGGTTTTTCACTGTACATTATTTTTTAATTGTATAAACTTATATGGAGGGATCAATATGCTTCTTTTTTGAAATATGAGAAACTAATTGGGAGTTTCAAATTTTAGGAAATAATTTATCCCTAATACAAATATGAGGAACTAATTTAGAAGTTTAATCATTTACTCAATTCGATTAATATGACTTAGTAAACCGAGTTGTGAGGTGGTGGCAGCTTCCTTATCCTTTAATCATATAGTCAAGAATTGATTTCATAATCATGGGAATGTAGCACGTTGATGACCAACTGTTGCTTCTTTGAGAAAGCTCCTACAATGAGGAGAGTAGTCACTGCGGTGGGTACCCTGGTTTCTATAATACACACACACACACATATATATATATATATATATATATATATATATATATATATATATATATATATATATATAACTTCAGCCATATTGATCCACTAAAGCTCACGTAACATTAATTATTTTGTTCACAGTACTGGAGTTTGATATTATACTTTAGAAAAATAAATGTTTAACCGATTAAACAAGTCAAACGTTGGTTCCTTTTTTTTTTCCTTGTTAACAAGGAATTTAGGCTGAAGGAAAATCTTACTCTAGTTCAGGGCAGGCCACATTTTTGGATCCATTTAGTGCTTATAAAAATAGCAATAGAAAAACATAAGAACATTAAAGGAAAAAGAATTTTTCTAATCCCAAAAATAGGAATACTTAAGACACCTATAATAATAAAGAGAAAGAGAAGATGAAAAAAGAAGAAGCAAGTGGTGGGTCATATTTATGTGAGAAGGGGATTGGGTATTTAAGAAAAAATTGATATTAAAATAACAATGCTCTTATTGAATGATTTTTTATATTAATGTTTTTATTAGTTTTTTAAAAACTTACAAGTGTAAGATTAGTTATAATTTAGCATAATTGCTTATTTTAACCATTAAATTTTCTATTTATAAACTCAAACACTTCATATTATTAAAAGCCCTATTATATATATATGTATAATTGGATGCTTACCAATTATGGGTTAATAGAAAAATCCAAACCATGTTTCGCCACAATAGGAAAGCCAAGTTCATCCTCCTTCAATAATGTCAAAGTGCGCCCATAATTTGTCTTCCTCTCGGATAAAAATTAGTCCTTGTACCTAAACAAATTAATTTTCATATGGAGTACTCAGTCCATGTGCATGCACTTCGTCCAAAAGTAGAATTTTCTTCTTGTGTGAGAGATGTACACATCCTTGCACGTTTGGCCTATTATAAATATTTTCACTAGATTTACGTGTTAATTGAATTTGCGTTTCTGAGAAGTCAATTACTTATTACCCCAATTAGTCACCTATATATAAACTTTTTAATTAAATGCATTTGAAATCAATCAAATATAAAGCTGAATATTGTATGAAGAAGACATAGCAAATCTAAGGCCAAGGATGGAGCTAGCTCGTTAGAAAGAGAATTAAAGATGACATGGTTGCTTAAATAATCTGAATATACATAAGCACAGCTACACAACAGCAGAGTTTAATTATGCTTGTCAAATACCATGCATTTGTGTTTTTAATATGTGTATTTAAATAAAAGGGAGTATATCATGATTCGTGAATAATTTATCAACTCCATAGGGCTGGTTTGTCAACCCCAAAATGAAGCTTACGTGTTTATCATGAAAGAAAAAGTAGAAGCTCACCGTCCGGTAGATTCGCCAGAATTAATAGCATTAACAGGTCAGTTAAGTTCTAAAAAGTAGGAAAAGTTAAAGGGATGGGAGTGGATAAATCAAAGCTGCAATTTTGGATAAACTAATTTTTTTAAATTATTTTTTAAAGTTTAAATATTGATATCTTATGGCACTTATAGAACAAAAAAAAAAAATTGAACCGAAGAAGGGCAAGCATAAAAATTCTGGGTTGTTATTATTTTCTCTCCATCATTTACAGGCTACTTCCCATAAATCTTCATTGATCCTACCAAATATTGTTCAAATATTTGTGACAGTGTTAAGGTTCAACAGAGAAATTTTATATGGATTATGTTCATTTTATAGACATATAAATATTTTTTATTAATTATGTTAATATTAATGATTTAATATATTTATTTATATTTTAATTAATCATATGTATATATTTTTTATTATATTTTAATTGAATCTCGATTAAATTAATTGATCCTCTAAACCTTTAAACTAGTATTTTGTCCAGTTCAACATCCTATCCGATTTTTCTCTTCCTTGTGTTCACTTCATCACCTACTATATGTAAATCTTTGGTCGCTGTGCATATATACCGGCCAGTAGGTTGAAAATAAAGTGCAATGCTTGAGTATTATTTGGCAGGTTCAACGTGGAAAGATATCTACAAATGAAGCAGAAAGAGACACTTGAGCCAATCACGGATAAATTTAATTAATTAAGAACCGGACTACTCACTCTTTTCGTGTAGCTAAGATTATAAATGTGGCGTTTAATTATGATAAGGAATCTTACGCATAGATGGAAAAAAATGGTCTCACATGCATAAATAAATATTTTTATTCCATATTAATAGGTACTGAGAAATTATATAATTCTGATATACTGAAAAATTAATATATCTAATTAATTATAAATAATATTTAACTTTTTAATATATTAAAATTATATAATTTTTTAGAGTGATTATCAAGGAGAGAATATATTCTTTATCATGTGTTTTGCCCGTGCAGATGCCTTAATTCAAAGTTAATCCTTTTGCTTTAGGATCTTGAGCTTGGGACCACACCAAGTATCGGTAACATAACCTTTTTTTTTTATTATTTAATTATTGCATTGAGTGCTCCATTACCGCAGTTAATGTCCACTTAAATGATGCATTATTTGACAATCTGGATTCAAGTGGCCCTTGTATCATTAGAATTTACGTTGACTCTTAGAATTGATTTTGCACAACAAAATTAATTTTAGAAGATTTTGATGATTTCTAGAATTAATTATGGGAGAAGTGAAAATCTATTTTTTTATTAAAATAATTTTTAAAAAAATACTAAATAGATTATTTTACTTTAAAATTAAATATAATTAAATCAATTTTTAAAAAACTGATTCTATCTGGAATCAATTTTACAAATTCAGAATCAAATATTAATACACACAAATTAGCAAGCCTAACGGATCCTCAAATTTAGACATGACATACTAAAAGCTGCAACTAGCTAGCTAGTAGTTTTATGATGTCCGCAAAACCATGGTTTGCGCATTCTGGTTTTCAAGCTCGACCGTGCTTGCTTAAGGTAACTGAACTATTGGTCGCATGAAATTAATTTTAATACAAACACTACTTGCATATGAAGCCCATCATTTTAACAGAAAACTACTTGCATAAAGTTAATATTAACAGAAAAACTACTTGCAAATAAAAATTGTTTGTTTACGGCTCATGTACGTACATAAATCAACACCAACCAATGGGTGGAACAACAAAAGTTGAAGAGTAAAACAAAATATATGGTGATGATGAGTGAGTTTTGTGGTATAAATTAAAGATTCTCGTTGTTATTTGAACATTAAATACAACCATTAAAATAAAGCATTTTTAAAAAAAATTAAATGTACTAGAAAAATTAAACCTCACAATAATGAACTTCTTTTAATATTTATGTTGCAAATTATAGTGTGTTCTCATGGTGATAATTAACAAATTGAGTAAAAAATACATTTGTCCATTTTAAACTATAAAACCTCATGGTGTTGGTCAACTTGGACTCACGGCACTCCATCGTGGCGTTTTATAAGTAATGTTCTGCAATCATTTAACTATATATCCTAAAACTCAATGAGAGGCTAAGTTTTGTTGGGGCTACGCAGCTCCAATTTAGTTGACTTAGCCTTTTGCCGCATGACGGTGACATTATAGGATCATAAAGAAAATGAAATAATTCAGATTCATGTGCTACATATAGTTTATCTAACTGATGAAGGGTGTTTCTGTGGCAATGAATCAAATCAAGAATAATATGTCTGTGTCGTATGTGGCTGAAGAATCACGCTTCTACATATTCCATCTCAACTGATTTTGTTTTCATCACGTATGTATTATAAATTGAAAATGTTATTTGTCAGTTTATATGTGGAATACCTGTATCCACTTATATTCGTCTCTGATTGGATAAATCAGAAGAGTAGGTCACATCTTATCCAATAGTGGATGAGATTTGAGTTGACGCGAATGTTCACGTACAATGAGTGCGAATAACACAATTCTTATAAATTATTCTATGTCACAAACCTTCCAAAAGCTCAAGTTAATAGGTAGAGATATATATGTACATAGTTTTATATCTAACAAACCTACTCCTGTACACAAATGCCTCTATCTTTTGGGCTAAATGGATTTATATCTAGCATGTCCCTCATGTAAATATCTTTTTTGACATTGAAACATGGGTATTTTATTATAATATGGGATAATAAAGTTGAATCCTAACCACTTATCATGGAGGCTCTAATAATGTCATATCATGAACCATCTTTCCAAACATTTAAATCAATAGGTAGAAGTATATGAGTGATTTTATATCTAACATATAAATGATAACGCGTGTAATTTTTAGATGAAAAACATTAAGCCAGCTAATGCAAACCCCAAAAGTGTCATCTTTGATTAATGCTGGCAAGAACAATATAGATGCAACTTTATAGACATACTATTCTAAATATAATGCACTTTGTCAAAGCCATGTTTAATCTATGCTCCATGCATGCTTTCGTTGGCAAGTCAGAGTGAAAATAGGTAAGTCAGCTAGACTTTTCTCTTAACAAGCCAGGTCTGTGTTACACTCATATGACCTGAGTTCTGGCTTGTTACTGTTATAGGCTATTTTTTTAAGCCCTAGTCCTTGATGCATGTATACTAAGTGTTCTAAATCAGTCCGCAATGGCCAATGCGGCCACAATATTGTGGTTGCGCAATGGCCAGAATGGCATAAACTCCAATCGGCAATGAATCAGAGAATAAGAATAAATCCGCAACGTGATAACGATGCGGCCGCCCAGCCAGTCGCGTGATGCGGCCGCAATAGATCACAACAAAAACGCAACTGACCTGAAAATCAAACATCTATCCCTTTTTTTCATTTCCATTGTTGCACAACCTCGCAGTCATGTGATGGTGAAAGGTAGAGTGAAGATTAGGGAAGAGGATGGTTGACGGTGGGGGCTTGACACAAGAGAGAAGAGGAGAAGCAACCTAGAAAGGGGAGGTGAGGGTGGAGTTGAGGGAAGTTTAGACATAGGAGGAAAGAGATTAGAATGATTTGAAACGGAAGCATGGCTTTTTCTGAAAAATTGCAAATGAAGGTGAGTGTTTTGGTTTCGAAGAAGATGGAGAATGAAGTAGGGGAAGAAGTGTGTAGAAACAATTAGAGAAAGTAGGGTTTAGTGAAACTCTGAAAGTGGGGGTAGGTGGGGAGGGGCCATTGGAATGGGGGTGGGCTTATTTTCATTTTTTTTTTTTACATTGAGTGGGCTAATGTTGTCTTTTTTATTTTTAATTTTTTTACATTTTTTTCAAAACAATTTGGGTGGGTTTGAGACAACACGTTGGGGGTTTTTTGTTTTGGTTTTTTCTTTATTGCCTTAAAATGAGTTGTTTTATTAATTTTATTTCAGTTATTATATCTTTTTTTAAAATGAATGAAAGGGTAGAATAAAATTATTGATAAGATTAGATAAGTAGTGACTTGATCATAATTATAGCAACTTTTCCTTTTCTTCTTAGAAATTCTACTTTTATCTTATTACTATCGTTCTAAAAGCATGAAAAGTTCGTATTTGAATATGTTAGTGACCCAAATTTGTATCAAATATGTTGGGGACTTGTTATTTTTGTGTCACAATTGTTCTACTTGTTTTTATTTTGCATTTTTTGCAAAAAATTAAAATCACGCCACAATGGCCGCAATGCACATCGCAATAGCCGCAATGTGCATCGCAATAGCTGCATTGGTCGCGGCCCGGAGCGACCACAACCGTGACCGCAACCGCAATAGAACACTCCTTGTATAAAGCTTGTAATATAAAAAGACCAAGACCACATGCCAAGATGTTAAGCAACCTAAACACAGGCCAAGGTCTATAAACAGGCTAGAGCAAGCCAGTTTTGTTAGTAGGCAAAAAGAACTTGAGGGCAAAAGAATGAAGGAGAGAAAGAGTAGAAAATTCACAACCATGTCAGTTAACAGGACAAACAAGTTAACTAAAGAATTCCCTAATTTTAGAGCCAAAATCTTTAACGATCATGACCAAAAAGAAAAAAATAACAGATACCCCAGTCTCCACCACAAAAAAAAAGAACAAAAGAAAAAGTCCATGAAAATAAAGATATTCTCTAAACAAATATATTATGTTGAACAAGAAAATAAAATAAATAGGGTTGAAAAAGAAAAACCAATCTCAAATGAAGCTTGGCAGTGTCCAGTGACAAGGCACTAGCGGCATTCGGCGACAAGGCAAAGATGTTCTTGTTGTGAGCCCTAAAGGTGCATTGTGCAGTGGGCACTGGCCACTGGTTGTCGCATCGGGCTAGTGGTGGTGTGGTAGATGCAAATTGCAGAGCTTGTCTCTAAGAAGTAATGTCGGTAGCACTGTGCTAAGAGTGAGAGTTTGAGACTCAACGGCATTAAGCTAATCGGCATTAGGGTATCTTTTTGTGTACGTAGTATTAAATGTTAAGTAATAGATAGCTACTTTGTTTTAGTTTGAAATTTAATTGAAAGCTTTCAGACAACAAATTTAAAATATTTCCATCTATTTAGTAAATGAACATGGCAGTTTAGTGTTAAGGTGTTATGCCATTATTGGAAGAACATTAGGTTCAATTCTCACTATAGGATGGTTTTTAAAAATTGTACAATATATATGTATGTGAAACTTTGATAAGCTTAGGCTGCCTGACAAGCTCAACAGGTCTTTTAATGAAGCCTAGACTTTGCTTATTAAAATAGATAGATTTTCAAAGAGACCCAAGCTTAACCTTAATTGGCCTTGATGAGGCCACTTGACCTGTTTTCACCCCTAGTAAGCATTAAATTAACTTGCCCTTCGATCAATTTGTAGTAGCTAGCTAGCGCAATTTTGAAGGTCTTTGTTGAAAGACAAAAGCAATTGGACTATAACTTGTAAATTGTGACAACTTGCGCACACGTTTTATACGTGCTTCAGTTAATTTTGTGTTGCCCTAATGAATATATCCACCCTAAAGCACTAATGGAAATAAACGAGATATGATTGACGACTTTTGATTTTTTTTTTCAATAAATTGTTTTGAATGGTATCAGGTATGAGCAGTATTTCAATAGGGGGAATGTTTATGCCCCCCACTAAAAATTTGAAAGTATTGAATACTTATTTGTGTGTGTGTCTCTATATATATATTTGAAAGAACAATATTATGAAGAGTCTTAGGAGAAACTTTGATTGGTTATATAGAGAACTAAAAAATATTCACTCTCCGAAGTTTAAATAATTTTCTCTCCAACTTTTATCATCATATCATTAATCAGATTGAAATTCATGCATAAAACTTGGAAAATTTTAGTTCAAGATTAGTGAGAATGTTTAACTCAAAAGACATCAAATATTCAAATACGTATTCAATGACAAATTTATTTAAATTCTCATTACATAGTTGTAATTTCTAAAAACTTGAATATTAATCCTCATTCTGTCTTTTTAAAATTGTATGTCACCAACTCCTAGGGAGATAAAAAGTTGGAGAGCAGTTACTTATCATTCCTCAGTATATATAACTAAAAATCTCATAATTTTTTTACACTGATCTCCAGTATTATAAAGCCAAGGAATTGGACTGAATTACAAAAGTAATGACATACAAAAATATCCGACCATGGTTGACTAATTCAACTTAAATTCAAATGAGTTATGCTGCCATTATGAATATTAAGGTCCTGTTACCAAGGAATTGGTTAAATAAGGAGTATGACATAGAGTTTTTATCTCATAGCTGTTTGAACTTTCACTCGTCTCTTTAGTGAGGCAATAAATAGTTAGACCTGTAGACTTTTGAGTCTTAAAGCTTCTATGTTTTGGACTTCACAGTTATATCTCCTTACCTTAAATTTTCTTTTACATAAACAATAATAAAATAAATATTATAGTCGGATCATCATATCTAAAAACCAAGTTTTGTATGTATAGTGCTCTAAAATTCAACTAAGCATAAAAACTTTGCTCCTTCAATAGGTTAATTCGCTTGTATGGAACAGTATTGTGAGGTTTGTGATCTGTTCCAAAACATGAGAAGCATTCAGATGTTGTTTTCACGTTTGATCGGACACCACCTTATAAGTTGTCCAATTCAATTTGTTAATTGTAGTAGTTGATTGTTCATTGAGAGATTCTCAATGAGTAATTAAAGCATTATTGTAGTGTAGGGCGTGAAACAAAACTCGAATGTTCATTCATTCTAACACCAAATGGGACACATGAAAAAGGATTATAAGCAAGCACATGATTTCCACCGTCACAGATTGAATCTCGTATATGCCTCACGGAAAATGTGGAATCCAACATCAAAGACTTTATCCAATACCAACGAACAAGTTTTTCGGAATATGGATTACCTCCATTTAAAATAAATGAAACTTTATTTGATTTGGTATACTCATAAATCAATATATCTGGACATATAATATATTTATGAATATACTAAGAAAGCAAAAGAGACATTTATTTTAAAACGGAGATCATGTTTAACATTACATTTTTGGCTTCGTCAACTTTGTAACATTTACCGGCTTATCAATAAACCATGCAGTAAGAACATTGGTTCTACAACAAAACTTTCCAAAAGTGCCATGAAAAACGTACGAAATTTTCTTTAGAGTAAATAACATTTTTTTTCATATACATTTTCAATTTGGTGCCAATTTGGTCATGACCAAATTTTTCATATCAAATTTAGTCCTAAAATTTTCAATTTAAATATTAATTTTATTATTTTATTGGAATATCCACTTGATTGAATAACTATGTTGCCAATTCAAAATTAAAATATTATTATCAATTGATGTCAAAACTACAGAAAGTTAGAACATGTAAAAACTTTGTTATGATCAAATTGGTGTTGAAGTTTTTATTAGTATCAAATTGATATAAAATTTAAAATGTTAGGACAAAAAAAAGTTATTAATTCTATTGTTTAAGTAGTATTTTTCTCTCTTTTTTTCATTTTTATTGAAAGTTTAAGTAATATATGGGTTGTCCTTGTCTAACAATAATTGGATTTCTTATTTTGGATTGGACAATTATTGGAATGGAAACGTTGAAAGTGGACCGTATTAAAAAGGCTCACACAATAACGTGACCAAAACATGCGTCTCACTGTACACTTTGATCCCAAAAAAAAGAGGACCCCAAAATAAAAAAGGACCCCAAAAAAAAAAAATTGACCAAGCAAAAACAAAGTACTGTATTTTGTTTTTGATCCTTGCGTTAGCTTGTATTGTTATGTGGCGATATTGATAAGAATAATTTTTTTATGATATTTATAAGGATAAAAACAATATTTTTAAGGATTAAATACATATTTTAAACTATTATTGGATATCTAAATATAAAATGCAAAGACCAAAAAACATAATAATATTAGAAAAAGAGGGACCAAAAGTTAAAAAGAATAGAGGGGCTAAAACCAAAATAACTTATATTTATAGGAACTAAAAATATTTAAGAAAATTATTTTCATATATATTTGACAATTGCTAGTGCTAAAGTGGTCATATGCTAAGAATGCACCTGCATGGGCAGGGTGAGTGTTCATTCCATCACCGCCACCCCACATTCTCCTCGTTCCTGCACTTGATCCCTGTCATGGAAGGGTTTTTTTTTACATTATTCTTGTTTCCCTTCTCCGCGTGAGTCCCTATGGGGATCCTGAACTAATGTAAAAAATTAAAAGAGAAAATTATAGAAAGATACAATGCTATGGAAAATTGTAAAATTAAGAAAAACTATAAAGGTTGTTCAGTAGGGAAAACTATTAAACTACCGTATCACAAATTACAATGATTGTTTTCTAAGGAAATTGTTGAAATTAATAAAACACAAACAACAATTATCAAGGAGTAGCAGATCTAGATTAGTCTCTAGAGCAGCAAATCCTAACAAGAGCTCCATATCTGGAAAACAACAACAACAACAAAAAAGGATGGGAATTACAGGCAACAAACTATTCATTATTACTGGCCAACACCCTTAGAATTGCCTGCCATTGGATAAACAAACATCAGAGAGATTACAAGGACAAAAGTGAAAAACAAACAGTGAGCAGATAAAAGCTAACACAAAAATGTTAAGAATGAATTTCAAATTTTCTTCAAAGAATAATAGAAATACAAAGCAAACAAATCCACATAAATTTTATACAAAATAAGGCCATATTTCACATATGCTTTATCATGTTCTCAACCATAGCATAATGATCCAAAAGTTAAAATCTGTACATGTTTTAAAAATAACAGTGAGCATGAGATATAAAATAAATGGGAACTTAATTTTGACATGGATTAAGTTGGAATAGTGTTGGTGACACAATATTAGTGTAGCCCACTTTTTCTTTCCTCACTCTTTCTTTCTCTATTTCCTTTTTCTTTTTTTTCTCTCTCCTTCCTCTCTTTTTGGTTCTTCCAAAATGTGAACCCCCTCCTTATTTCTTCTTCTTCTTCTTTATTTTTTTCTTCATGTTCTCTCTTTTTTCTCTTGCGTGCCAA
This sequence comes from Dalbergia oliveri, assembly GCA_030441495.1. Classification (NCBI taxonomy): domain Eukaryota; kingdom Viridiplantae; phylum Streptophyta; class Magnoliopsida; order Fabales; family Fabaceae; genus Dalbergia; species Dalbergia oliveri. The sequence continues at coordinate 11,158 of JAMLFY010000234.1, forward strand.
CAGATCAGCCACCCTTGCAGGCTACCAAGCCACAACCTTCTTCTTCCTCTCTCCTATGCGACGCAACTTTTTCTCTAAAAGAGGGAATTGCTATAACCATGAGTTTTGAGGTGTCACTTCCTCTTTTTTTCGGCAGTATAGGTAAGCCTTAATAACTCTTTTTTGATCTTATTGAGCTTCCTATATATTGCATGGAGGATTTGGGGGTTTGAGAACCCTAGGGTATAGAAAATTGGGGGTTTTGAAATTTAGAGCTAATGCATGTTAGTTGGTGGCAATGTTAGCTCACACATGATATTATTGCTTTGATCCTAGAGTTGTAGAGGAAATGACACCAATTGGAGATTTTTGTTAGCTTGAGGAATGCTCTCGATTCCTTGGGAACTATTGTTGTGAGTAGATTTAATATCTATAGTTAATTTCTTGTATTGTAAATTAATTGTGATTTTTATTAAATCCTTATTGTCTCTTGTGTTAATTGATTTACATGATTTATGTATTTAGAAAATCTAATCATTGTTGTTGACTGAAAAATAAATAAATATGTTCTAGTGACCACATAAGACAATGAAATTGTTTTATATGCAATATTACAAAAAGACTAGTTTGCATATGATGAATATGCATTTTAGAACTTAGACTGGTTTATGGTTGAGCCAATTGTATTGATGGACTGGAAAATAATTGGAATTGGAAGAAAAAATTCATGGAATGGATTATGTATGGTTTATGATGAAAATGCTTTGGAAAAAGTTATTGAATTTATATATGACTGTCTCTTTATAAATTGTTTGGGAATGCCTAGATAGGAATTGTAGCTAATGGTAAGTGGCATTAGCCATGGTGTATCTTGACTAATGAGAGTGTTACATGACCATATGATTGTATATGATAGATGAGTGCATGTCCACGTGTTTGTGATTTTTAATGGAAGAAAAAAATCACAGGGGAATGGACTAGAGTGTGTAATTCTGATAGAATTTATTTTCTAGGCCACTTCCCCATATTTATCTATTTTGAATATGAATATATTTTTTCCATGATATTTATAATGTTCTAGTATTGTAGGTTATTGATGCTTTATCTACTCATTGAGTTGTCAAACTTACTCTGTTATTTCCCTCATTTTCAGATTTAGGTGCGGTAAGTTCTATCCCTAGTCTAGTAGATTTCGAATCATATTTTGGTAAACCCATTTTGATCCATGGGCCATGTTAAGGGAAGAATCCCTTGTTATTAAATGATAGATGTTGCTCCTTTTTGTCACATGCAAGATTAAGGATAGGTTTATGTTTTAAAAGTTATTTTAATAAATATTTAGATGTGATGGTTACGTATTATGTTATGTTTCCTGTATGTGTACTTTGATAGGATAACACAATTTCTTTTTATTTCCTAAATTTGAACATCATGGATTGACAAGTTTTACATAAGTTATGCTTTGAATTTAGAAGGATATATTCAATGAGTAAAACCTTATTTTGAGACATATAAATATATCTAATTACGGTACTCCTGGCTGTGTTGTGGTATTCAAATATTGTGAAAATGTATTTTGGTAGGTTTTGTGTTTGAGAAACGTCCAAAAAATAAAAGAAACTCTACATTTTCTAGGAAATTTGGAACATTATCCCTATGCGCCGGTCAAGGTAGAAGCTGGGTCGTGACCTCAGTTTATAAAACTATCCTTTAACCTAACAATCACAAATATGAATGAAGTTGTATAAGAAGATTCACATGGTAGCATTGTTGTTATGTGGCCAATGCGAATTGCAAAGTGTTGAGGTGATGAAAGATGGCTGATGTTGATTGTCGCTAGCCACAACAAATTAAAATTTATTTTATACCAAATCGTACAAAAAATGTAGTTAGGTGCATTAGGTCGTTTCATATGGAAACATTTCTAGTTAATTCAAGAAATTGGGGTGTTTTTTTGAAATTATTCTGAGAATAAAAATTAATAGAGAAAATTATATGAGAATAATTACTTGCACAAGGATCTCAGATTAAGAATTGCTCAATCATTTCAAAGGATTAATTCATGGTGGTGGCTATTTTCATTAATTATGTTATCACATAACAATAATGCATTTCTACTTAGCGGCCACACAATCATACTCCCAATAAGTGTTTGACTAATACACGCACTAATAATCCATAATCATGGTTTTATGAGCCTATGACAGTTTAATTACCAATTACAACAACTTAATTTCCTAACAAAGTTAATTCCAATCTCATACCAAATGAATATAATTTAATCAATTGACCAAATACCCCAATGGAATCTTAATTATGCATACAACTCACAACATGAATGAATAAACAATTAAGTAGCTAGCAAAAACACAATTGTAATAACTCACAATCAATATTAAAGAGAGATAAATAAGAGGGAAAAAAATCACCCACAAATTTCATTAAAAATTGGAACCTCAAGCACAATTCTTAATCTTCAATTATCCTTGCGCAAGGTAAATAAAATTACTCCTCCATAAGTAGAGGATCACAATCATTGTAACTGAGAATACAATTGTAATCCTAAATGGGAGCCAAAATAAGATTGGAAACTCCAGAACCTAGAAAGATAGTAGAGAGATGAATAGAGAAAAAGTAGAGAGAGCTTGAAGACAATCCTCGAAAAAAAAGGGCAAATTACACTCACCTCCCCTTAAGTTTGTCAAAATTCAACCCACCTCCCTTCTATAGTCCAACCTACACTTTTATCCCTTGATGACATCAACAATTAAATAATCTTATATGAGTTACCAAAAATGCCCTTCAACCACTCCTATTATCATCATCATCCCTAACCTCCTTCCACCTCCCATCACCCTCAAAAGCTTCAGTATAGTCTCATAATGGAGCCATGATAGATTGCTGGATCGTGGACTTGCCATTAGTATTAATGGTCATATCCTGGTTGCTATGGCTATTTGACAAGCTCAAGCTGAAGCAAGTTTATTGGATTGTTTAGGTGGGTAAGTGTGTTAGAGATTGGTTTGATTTTGTGGATTTATATGATTTGAGATTTGGTAGATTGTTAGTACTCAATATTTAATTTGATGGGTATTGACTAAATAAGATGTTCATTGGCATGGATTTGTTTTGAGTATAGAATAAGATTGGGTTGGAGATTAGGTGTAAGGGAGTTTGTCATTGCTTTGAGTTTGTAGATTTATGTGATTTAAGATGTGGTTAGGTGTTTAATTGTTAATGTGGTGGGTGTGATTTTGTTACTTGAGAATAGGTGTTTTGCATGTTTTTGAAATTGAGGCAGTCATGGGCATCACATGTTTTGGGCAATGCTGGTTCCTTTGTTGACGCTTCCTCTTTGATGGTTTCCATCTTGTGTGATGTGTTGGAGTGTAGGTCTAGTGAATGAGTTGTTTTTGCAGTATTGAATGATATGCCCATTTTCTACAAAGTCATGGTGCAATTTGCTTTGGCATATCAATTGTTTGGTGGTTTCCAATCCGAATGAGGATGGTAGGTTTTGGCAATCTTTTTGAGATAAACTGGAATTGGACATGGTAATGCCAAAGAGGTCAAGATGGAGAGAGGTTGGGGATGATGATAGGATGATGAGTAGGTTAAAGGGTGTTTTTGATAACTCATGTAAAATTGCACAATTATTGATGTGATCAGGAGAGGTAAGTGTAGGTTGGACAACTAGAGGAGATATAAGTTGAATTTTGACAAACCTCAAGGGAGGTGGGTGTTGTAATTTACCCAAAAATAATAATAAAAAAGTACCTTTTGCCTATCACTATTTATAATGTAGCAAAATAACATAAAAGCTGGGTCCAATGGGCTTAAATTAAAGCTTCATTGACACTATGTTCCGTCCTCGCATGACTATTATGCAAATCATTGCCGCTGTGGAGTTATTTATTGCTATGGCAATAATTGATCATTATAGCAATCCTACCTTCTCGCTGAAAGTGCCTCCCTCTTGACTGCTATGGTGGTCCCACAATCATTTAAGTGCTTTGAAATTTGTTGAGTCCTTTTCTGTCCAATGCACCAATCTGGGAAGTCCTTGTTACCAAACAACACTCATAGAAGATGATTACAAGACAGGAAAACTCCAAAACATATTTATTCATTAAAATGGTGCAATTAACCATGACTTTTTTCAATTATGCATAAAGAGGATTAAACCCAAATCAACCAAATGTCAACCAATTAATCACACAAATAATGTCATATGCATAGAGTTATATAGGAAAAAAGAGTCCATAAATACAACCCATCAAACTCCCCCACACTTAAACAATTGTATGTCCTCATGCAAGAACACAATGCAAGTATCAAAGAGACTAGATTTCTAACTTTAAAATTGCATTATGCATGAAAAAGACAATACACCAACCTAATAGATCTAAAAGTACAAACGTAAGCAATCACACCAATAATCAAAGAGGAACTCAACAAGCGAGGTATGAACAAAAACATAGCATACAAGGTAGAATCCATATACATGATGCATTAACTAAGTACAATCCTCCAAGATCACTATTTGTCACTCATTCACTTAAGTGTTTTGGGAAAAAATGTACACCTAATTCACCTCAAATGAAAGTGAATTCCTATAGGCTTGCTACAGGTCTTGTTCTCCATTTATCACGGCACATACTTCCTTGAAATAAGAGGACTTGCTGGATTTTAAGTGAAGGCGGGTGGATATGTTGGTCAATAGAGCTAAGGCTCTAGTCAAATGAGAGCAAAAGCATATACCAAGAACACAAGTGCCTAATGATACACTTTGTCCAACTTAATACATTCACATACTTTTGATTTGTAATATGGCATACCTTCAACCAAATTTCTTCAATTTTTTTTTTTCTTTTTGTTTTTTTAAAATTGCTTCCTTTTCTTGTTTTCTTGACATGTCACTTGCTAGAATTTTTTTTTCACTTAAAAATACATATAAATATTGTCCCTCCCCACACTTATATTGAGGTATGTCCTCATATTTTCCGCCACACTTATGCTTAAGTATATATGAGAAATACACAAATATGCTCCTAAGCCTAAAAGGTTAGGATTGCATATGGTTTTTCACTTGTGGCTAAGGATATGCAAAAATAAAAGAAGGGGGCAATAACAGTTAAAGGGGCTAGACAATGGTAATATGCAAATATTGACTATATGGTCAAGTGGCTAAAAACAAGAAAAATGCCTTAATCACTTTCAAACATGCACATGGAAATATATTTTCAAACAAGACATTAAGCAAGTTCTAGAATGAAATCCAAAGAGGGAAACACATATGACCAAATAAGATGACACATGATAGTCTAAACCAATTAAGAGTTTCAAAATCTCACAAGTAAATTGCATATACTTAATCCAAACGTTCCAAGTAAATCACTAAGCATACAACACAAAATAAAACCAATGGTAAGCAGTTCAATATTGTGCATGTGGAGTTAACCTATGCATGTAACCTCTAAGGCATCAAAGGAATTATGTAAGACACAAATGAAAAAAATAAAATGCTAGACTCAAAATAAAAAAAAAGTAAAAAAAAAATAAAATATAGGAAAGTAAAAGGGAAAAAGGAAAAAAGCACTCCCTCATGGTGGGTTGTCTCCCACCAGCACTTTGCTTTAATACCCCTAATTTGGATGATTAGGACTCTCATAAAGGCTTATGCTTGAATCACTTCAGAAATTCCACCACATCTTTTGACTCCACCTGGATTTCATCGTATATGGATCATGCCACAAGTATTAAAACTATTGGGTTTCGAACCCAAATTTTGAAAATGATGATGCATTCCCTGAAGCCTTGAAGCTCCTCCAGGGCATCACATGTGCAAAACAAACAACTTCCAATGGGAATGGATGTGTGTTCCCAAAAGAAGTCTTCCATTGTGATATGCTACCACCAAGTTCCCAAGAAGTCTCAAGCTAGCTCTCCATAGTCCATCCTGTGTACATAGAACTTGGAATTGACATCAGTTTTGGAATAGTATATTCATTCCATTCTAGATGGTGCTCAGGGAAAGGAGATTTCAATTTTAATAAAAGTGGTTAACTATCAAGAGGTGGTGGTTAACACATGATATAACCTCTATAGTCAACACCTCGACCATAGAATCTTCCTTTGCGGTATCAACAGTCTTTTAATTATCAATCAACTCTACCATATGAGTGAAGTCCTAAAAAATAAATGTGAATTCTCCAGATCTTTAACATGTGTGGGGTCTTGAAATTCCCCAAATGAAATCTCTGAAGGGATTATGTTTGAGGTAGATCACTCACATTGTTGATACCAACACTGTCTATATCTTCACCACAATCAAGGTCATTAGAACTGACAAGTAGAGTCAGGGAACATCAAATGTTCCCTTAACCAATTTCTCTTGTGGTGTTTCACCCATATGTTTCGTGCATTATTGAGATGCATTATTACTTTGCTCAAAACATGGCATTGTATATGAAATCTAGAAGAACTCGAATGTTGTACCTATAAGTTTTGCAACTCAATTATGTCATTCATCATCTGCAAGGCATTATTTGTTCTTTTTGATGTTCCATCATTATTCTCATCATTTCTTGTCATTATGGAAATTTAAAGTTGGCAAGAGGGTTAGATAATTCTAGAAGGTTGCTAATACTACAAGTTAAAGACCTCCTATTGTTAGAGTGATTGCAAGCTCTACTAATGAGACTGATTATGGTTGAATTATGCTAGAAATACAAGGGTTGAGATGACTAAACGCCCTTATATCCCTAATCCATACAATGATACCAAGTAGATTGACCATGCTAGAGTAAGCATTATATCCATTTTGTGACTGGTGAGCATAGCTGCTTATGGCATATTTTCCAATATATATTTCATCTCATTGATTAAATACATTATTCTTTGATATAGGTCATTACTCACAACTTGGGCACCTATAACATTGTATGAACTATATTGCTTGGAACTAAAGGTGTGTTGGTGAACATGAAAAATAAAAGGGAAGAAGAAAATAATAAAATAAATAAAATAAAAATTTGAATTATTTTGAAAGCTAACATAAAAATAAAAAATAAAAAGGAAATAGAAAAATTAACTAGCACTACTTCCCCATCAACGGCATCAAAATTTGATGCGAATTGTCACTACCCACAATAAATTAAAATATATTTTATTCTAAATCGTACAAAAAATATAGTTAGGGTGCAACTCAACTCATTTCACGTGGAAGTGTTCCTTGTTAATTTGAGAAATTGAGGTTTTTTGGAAATTGTTGTAAGACTAAAAATTAATAGAAAAATTTTATAAGAAAATACTACCAAGGAGTTCTTCAGATTTAGAATGATTCAATCATTGGTTCAAAGGATTAATTCGTAACTTTCTTTCATCAACTATGTTATTACATAACAATGATGTACTTCTACTTAGGTCACATAATCGCACTCCTCTTAAGAGTTTGACTAACACATGCACTAGTAATCTATAATCATCGTTCTATGAGTCTATGCTAGTTTAATTACTAATTACAACAACTTAATCTCCCAACGAATTAATTTCAATCTCTTACTAAATGGATGTAACTTAATCAATTGATCAAACACCTCAATGGAATCCTAATTATGCATATAGCTCACAACGTGAATGAATATATAATTGGGGTAGCTCGCAAAGACACAATTACAATAACTCACAATCAATATTAAAGAGAGATAAAAGGAAAAGAAAAACCAACCATAAGTTGCATAAAAAATTGGAATCTCAAACATAATTCTTAATTTTCAGTTATCCTTCCCAGTGTTAAGAAAATTACTCCTCCATAAATCAGGATCACAATCAATGTAATGAAGAGTATGATCATATTCCCAACGGAGCCAAAACAAGGATTTGAAGCTCCCAAAACCTATAGAAAGTGCAAAGAGATGAAGAGAGAGAAAGTAGAAGAGAGCTTGATGGCAATCCTAAAAACAAAAATAATCAAAAGGTGCCTCTAATGTTTAACCTTTCACTATTTATAATGTAGCAAAATCTATGTCCAACGACTTGAATTGAGCTTTGTTAACGTTGTGTTCCATTTGATCATGACTGCTATGGCGATCGTTCCTATTATGGCGGTCATGACCACTATGGTGGTCATTGACTATTGTGGCAATCCTACCTTCTCGCTGAAAGTGCCTTTCTTTGTTGATCGCTATGACGGTCATGGACTCCTGTGGTAGTCCCACTATCACTAAACTACTTCTAAAAATTGTTATGAGTCATTTTTGGTCCAATGCATTAACCTAGGAGTTTCTATTACCAAACAACACTTATAAAAGAGGATTAAAAGCATAGGAAAACTCCAAAACATTTATTCATTAAAATCGTAATTAACCATGACTTCTTTTTAATGATGCATAAAGAGGACTAAATCCAAATCAACCAAATGTCAACCAATTAAGCATACAAATGATGTCATATGCCTAGAGTTATAGAAAAATGGTGCATAAATGCAAACTATCATGACATAGTGAAAGGCGTAACGATGGGGAAGGGCAATGGACAAGGCACTCATGGGGGTGATGGCGGACTAAACTCCTGAGAGATGGGTTAGTGGTCACTCAGAGAGAAAGAAAGAAAGAAAAGGAGGAGACTTTATGATATGTGCTCAAGAGGACTAAATTAAAGGCAAGAGCAGAGGTTATGAAGAATGATCAAGGAATAAAAGTCAAAAGCCAAGTGGTTCATTCTAGCATTTCGATTTTATTTAGTTTATATATTTGGCCTTTCTAAATTTGTATTTATTTTATTTAGTCTAGATTTATATTCTATTTAGTTTATTCAGCCCAAATTTGTTATTTTTGAGCTCAATAATTTTAATAGGCTTAGGATTAGTTTAGATTTAGTTAAATATTTACCCTAATCTAAGAGGCTAACCTAAGAGATTAATCCAATAGGCTATAAATACCTCCTAATAACTCATTATTTAGTAGTTTTTCAAGATATGACATTGAAATCCCTCGTGGTGTTTTGTATGATGCAGAATTTTATTTGTATGCAAGTGAAGTTAAATGATTCCATTTACTTGTCACATTAAGAAATTAAATAAAGGTTGAGTGATTTTCTTTTATTCGATTCCAATATTTTATCTTATCCTAATTATCTATGTTTCTATGGATTGAGTTTCTTAGGGGTTTAGTAGGGCTATCAAATTTATTTTGAATATCTATGTTTCTAAGAATGGGTTAGATAAGGTTTAGTAGGGACAATTTTTATTCTATTATTTGTTATATAACATATTGTGTGTTGAGGTTTGAGGATCTTTATGTCTTGGGGTTCTCCATCAATGTATATTGGGGTTTCAGGATATTTATGTTTTTGGGGTTCCACATCACTTTAATTTTAGGGTTTCCAATAAAAAAATGTTTAATGGTTGTGGGGGATTAGGTTTAGGGGTCAAAGAGTAAGGGCTATTAGATTTTAGTATTTTTTTAAATTTTAAAATCATAATATACTTGAAATGTGTCTATAAAAATACAAATTATAGAAATATATTATATTATATTTAAGGGCAATTTAGTGTTTTCATATGTACAGGGTATTCACAATGACACGGGTTCAATGTGAACATGGTGAATGAGCAGAAAGCAAGGATGAGAGATATTGAGAAAAGAATAAATTGAAGAAATGAGAATGAATGTGTTATTCTTCTTATCGATTGTACATAATTACAAGGTTTACATACAAGTATAATTCTCTACGTGATGATACTTTCTCTAAACTAACAGGGTAGGATATAACAAACTAACAATTGATGTGATTAACCTAGTTGATAACAAAAATGGTGAACAATAAGTTAGATATATACATTGAGACCCTCTCAAGTTGAAGAATGAATATCAATCATCCTCAGCTTGGACAAAAGGTGCTGGAATCTTAGGAGGTAAGACTTTAGTACAAAGATCACAGTAAGAACTATATCACATGTGATACAGAGGTATAAGCAGGAGTCACTATATACCTAATTTCAGAGAACTTGGGTTGAATGGTTAAGTGAGGATCCTACACCTCATTCTATATGATAGAACCATATCTGAAATTAAAAGTCGTAATGGTTCCTAGACAGAAGAGTGATTTTTAGAATTTTATCAAAATCTTGAAATTGTCCATTTGACTAAAACCAAATTTTGGATTCTGATTTGTTGGGATTTTAATGATATTTTATTTGAATCCAAATGCACATTTATGTTTTAAAGTTAATGATTAACTTAAAATTAAGAATATATAGTGAACCTCCTGGAGACCAGGCGTTAGGAAAGGTCTGGAAATTGGAGACAGGCTCATATGGTGCCAGGTAAGAAGTAATAGTGAGAGAGGGACCGCTCAAAAGCAAGAGTTCGAAGCGCAGAACGTGTTCCCTTCTTCTTCTTCATTAATTTTCTTCTCTCAAATCCATCATTTCCAAGCTTCAAGGTAAGTATATGAGATTATGTCTTTATTTCTTCATAATCTGTTTGACCATTTCTTTCATTGTTATCAAGTGGGGGTCCTCCCTAATTTTGTTAGGATAGCCCTCCAGATTATTAGAGTTTAATCTAGAGTTATGATTGCATGGCAGTTGTTGGTGCAATTCCAGTTTCCAGTTGGTGGGGCACATACTCCCTTCAACGGTGAGTGGGTTTAATCTATGATCCTTATGTTGATCATTAGATTAATTTCAGTAAATTATGACGTGGCCATATGATATTAGAAATGAAAGCATGAAATATATGTTTTGAAACTCATGAGACCATTATTGTTAAAAGTGATTTTTATTAAAGAGCGAGAGTATGAATATGATTATATTTAGAGATTTATGAAATATTATGATGATTTCCAAGTAGAGCACAAGTATATGATAGGGTTTTTAGAGAAATAAGTATTTATGATACTCAGAAGTATGGAATTCAATATGATTCATAACAATTGCCACATACATATTTTGTGGGCTGAAATGAATGCCTGAAGAGGTGATCCTTGGCATGATTTCATAGTCACAGTTATACTAAAGTCAGATTGTTAATCATATGAGACCAAAGCTTGGAGTTTCAAGAGTTTTCATGTTTAAATAATTTTATATATATATTAGAGATTTTATGATTTCAAGAATAGAGTTTTAAGAGAAATGATTAGAGATGTTATAATGATTATATGAATTTCAAAATTTATTGATTTTATATACTAGAGCTTGTGAACTCTAGGATAGAAGACTTTGAGAAAAGATTTAGATTTCTGATTCAGTTAGACAGTGGCTATAGAAAACAGATTGTTTAACGAATTAATCCGTTAACCTTGGTATACCAGAGTCGCCCATAGGCAAGTAGAAATGGGACCTAGTTAGGTGCCCAGAGTTCAAGAGATATTGTTATGTCACATGAATTGTGCATAACAGAGATTTGTTTCTTAGTAGCGATATTTATGTTTTAGAGAATATTGATGCTTTTAAGAGATATTTGATTTAAAAGCTGTTATGTATATGTAGAAAATGATTTATCGATAGAGTAAGAATTTAGAGATGTCTTCTATAAATATGATTTTCAGAGATATTGTATTAACGTCTATGATTATATATGATTATTTGTTTCTTGATTTGTCCCATGAGAGTTATGGGTGAGGGCCTACTCACTAAGTTTTAAATGAAACTCACCCTCTCCTTCTTCCATTAGAATACGTTAAGCCTAGGTCTTCATCCACCTCCTTCCCAACAGAGAGATTCTCAATTGGTGAGCTTCACTTAGAGTGAAGTTGCATGTGTATTTTGTAAGAGATAGAGTGCTCGGTGTATATGCGGGGTCCCGACCATTAAAGTAATGCATGTTTTGTATTTTCAAGATTATGATTTTTATTGTTTATTTGGTATTGAGAGCAATGAGATGTTTGTATTATATATATATATATATATATATATATATATATATATATATATATATATCTAGAGCTTGATTATGAAAGTATTTAAAACGATTTAATTTCCAAGGAGCTAAGATTATAAGAGAGATGAAATTATGTTTTGAAACTGGATTTTATTAAATTAGGCATATAGAGATTTAGAAGTCACGAGGCTTACTTGGAGTGGGATTCCGTGCCCATGTTCCCAAGTCGGGTCGTACACTACATGACAGCTACTCAATGTGTTTACTTTTTTCATGACAGACAAGATTTGCCATAGGAAGTGCCGACTTATTATCACAATAAAGGAGAACAGGGACCAGAAAGGGATATGGAGGTCTTGGAAGGAAAGGTAACCCTTGTAATTTCCAAGTGGCAACGAGGGCACGATACTCCACCTTTGAAGAATCTAGACAGTTGCTTCTTTGTTTTCCATAAAATTAATGAATCTCAGGATATATATAATACCCTGATAGAGCATTGGGTATTGTTCAAGTGGCCCAATTGAGAGTCACTACATCCTTTCAGTTGAAGGTTTGATGAAGAAGAAGAACAACCCTTTACCAGGACACCCTTTTAAGTATCGTAATACTCTAGGTGCTACCTTGTAGTGAAATTCCATGGTGTTACAGCCAAAACTAATGTTTGGGTGAGTAATAGTGAGATATAGTAGCTGACCTATAAGCTTACGATACTTAGTAAGTTCGCAAATGGATGACCATCATCTTGTTGCAATCAAATGTGGTGATCAATTGGTGTAGAAGCTGGTTTACATGCAAGGAGACTAGGTTGCTCAAGTAGTTTAAGTGTATATTTACATTGACATAAGCTGATTCCTTTAGGTGATCGTGTACTTCCAATCCTAAGAAAAATTCAGAGAACCTAAGTCTTTGATTTTGAGATAGTCTGAAGTCTTCTTTACCAAGGATTTTGAGGTGATTTCCTACTAAGACCATGTCATCCACATAGATGGCAAGGACAATAAAGGATGAAGGCGACTTGGCCTTGGTGAATAGAGAAATCAACTTTAGATTGAGTTTATTCCAATTGGAAGAACTTGAGATAATTTCTCATACCAGTGATTAGCTTGTCACAAACCAAAGAGGATTTCAGCAAACTTGACTTGGTTTTGGTGGTATGACTCCTTAAGGGAAGGTCCATGTATACCTCCTCGTGTAGGTCACCATGGAGGAAAGCGTTGTTGATGTAGAGTTGCTCAAGATGCTAGTTTTGTAAGGTTGCCAAGGCTAAGAGCAATCGAACCATGCTTAACTTTGCAGGACTAAAAGTCTCCATGAAATTGATGCCCTTTGTTTGGGTGAACCCTTTGGCAACGAGACGTGCCTTATACCTTTACACTACACTGTCATTTGAGATTTATTGATAAATTTTGTGAAATATAGGAAGCCAGGACTTTGAGGAAGATTGGTTTGTTAATGAATGGAATGGCTTATTCATTTTTAGAAATCCAGGATTACATAGATTACCTATAGCCTCTATAAATTCTATTATTGTTCTTGTAACGCCCAATGACGAGGGCGGGGAGTGATCGGTGCAAGAAGGCATAGACAAGGAGTGGGTCTTGAGGGCTTCTAAGTAGAGAGGTACATGAATGAACCAATTACATACCGAAATGAGAAAGATCCTAAGACTGTGTAATTATGAGACTATACAGTTGAAGATGACTTATATGAATTGATTGGTCCTCCTACTAATAAGATGCATTTTCTTTTCGGTAGCCTATCACTAAAGAACTCCATGATTAAGCGTGCTTAACTTGAAGCAATTTCGGTACATGAATGAACCAATTACACACCAGAATGAGAAGAATCCTTAACCTGTGTAAGTAGGACTATATAGTTGACGATGACTTATATGAATTGATTGGTCCGTCTATACTAATAAGATGTATTTTCTTTCGGAGCCCATCACTAAAGAACTCCATGATTAAGCATGCTTAACTTGAAGCAATTTCAGGGGTGACCTCTTGAAGTTTTGAGGAGTGTGTGAGTGAGGACAAAACATACTAAAAAGACTTGTGTTGGTTTGTAAGAACAGCGTCAATCCAAAAAGCAGCATGAGATGTTACAATTCTCTTGAAAAATGCATGGCATTATAGGCTAGACCATGCATCCAAGGACTGAAAAATGCATGGCATTATAGGCTAGACCATGCATCCAAAGACAAATTGCTTGTATTGCGCAAACAATTTCCTTATCTTTTAATAAACATAGATGATGAATGTTGTGATAGTGGTAGATCATTATTCTAAGCACACGTAGATTTCTCTCATGAAATATAAATCTAAAACAACACAATGCCTTAAATCCTTGATTACACTTGCAAAAAACCAATTTTCAACCACAATTAAAACTATAGATTAGATAATAGATTGAAATTTCATGCCTCTTTTTCGCTTCTAAAAGAATTGTTCACCAAACTTCATGTGTTGAAACTCCACAATAAAATGGAGTTGTGGAATGAAAACACGAAGACATCCTTAACATCACTTAGGTACTGATATTCCCATCTCATCTACCTAAACAATTTTGGAATTTTGCGTTACTCATGCTATTCATATTTTAAATCGTCTCTACACCTTATCATTAGATCACAACAAAATTCCTTAAGAAGCTCTTTCCAACACAACCAAACTTATTGCAATTAAGGGTGTATTTGGTATGCTGTATTAAACATGATAGTATACCCTTATACTATATGTTATGTCTTACACGTTGTTTAGTGGGACAACGTATTATATAAGCTTATAGATTAGCACTTTCTTATACGTTAAAATGCTGTATAACTTAATAGCATAGAAGGTCGTATTAGTCTATTAACTTTTAACATATAAAGTTACTTTTATTTTTTAATATTTTATTAAAATAAATAATAATAAGTAAATATTTATAAATAAAATTATTTTATAATAAATTAATATTATTAACAAATAATATATTATATCAATCTAGCTATATACAATAAAAATAAAAAAGAAATTATAAATATTAAATATTAAATAAAATAAAATAATAAATATTAAATAGAAATAAATATTTGAAATAAATAATAAATAATATATAGTATATAAAATTAAGGATCAATAATAAAAATATTTTGAGTTAATATTTATTTTAAAATTGAAATTGAAATAATTATAATTAAAATATAAAATATTAAAAATATATAAGAGTTACCTAATATTTATAAAATTCATTGAAATAATAAATAATTATAAAATATTGAAATAAATAATAATATTTAAAATAAATTAAATGTTAATTAATAAATATTTACTTAAATATGATATTTAAAAATTATATTTAAATCATTAATAAAATATTTTATTTTATTTTATATTTAATTAAATATTGGAATTATTTATAAATAAATGATAATACTATAAAATATAAAATATAATATCTTATAAATGTTACACAAACACTTATAATATTAAAAGTTTATCAAGCATTATACTATTAGGCCTTATCCTATTAAGTCTGATCTATCAGTTCTTATCCTATCCAACGTACCAACCCCTAAAGGTTTTTGGCCCTAAATGCTTTGCTTGTACACTTGTATGCCATACAAAGAAGCTAGACCTTAGGGCTTGCAGCTATGTTTACTTAGGGCACAAACTAGGCACAAAAGGTTTCACTCTTAATGACATTAACACTAGGGGAATTTTCACTTCAAGAAATGTTATTTTTCATGAATCTATATTTCTTTTTCAAGATACATTACATGCATCTCATCTTGAACCTATTATTCCTTTAATTCCTTTTGAATATATTATAGATATGGACACATTACCCTTCATATTACTCCTATTCAGCAATCTTTACCAACCCCTATTTTTGCACCAACAAATCCTTCCTTTATCCTACCTACATTCAATAACTCTCAACTACCTCACCTCCAATATGAAATCCAGATTCACCACCATCTCTTATAAGATCTACTTGACCAAAACAAACCCATTCTTACCTTTGGATTACCATTGGTCTTTGGCCACTTCTTTAGCATCTCAATCTTCCTCCACAATATTGTATCCTATTCCTCATTATTTGTCTTACTCAAAATTTTCATCAAAACACAAACACTTTGTCCTTACTATCTCATCACTTGAGGAACCTAAGTCATATGACAAAGTTACGGAACATGAGTGTTGGCAACAAGCAATGCAGGTGGAGATACAAGCTCTAATTCAAACTTGGCTTTGATACGTAATAGAAGTTCCATGTGAACATGGTGAACGAGCAGAAAGCAAGGATGAGAGAGAATTGAGAAAGAGAATAGTTTGACAAATGAGAATGAATATGTCATTCTTCTTACTGATTGTACATGATTGCAAGGTTTATATATAACTATAATTCTCTACATGATGATATCTTCTACTAACTAACTAACAGCTAGGATATAATTAGCTAACTAAACTGTTGTAGTTAACTTAGCTTATAACAAAAAAGATGAACAATTAAGCTAGCTACATACATTGAGATGTGGGGTCCCCATCCTCATCCTTGGAGGCAATAGAGAAAAGTCCCCGAACCAAGGGCCCCGCTGGGTAAGTCCTATGGGGATCCCTCATAAGAAAGTCCCCGACTGAGGCCCAGGGTCAGTCCTATAAGGATCCCTGCTTGGTGGGGATTTTTGTCATTCCAATTATATGACCTGTTCTGTAAGATACTAAGATATCTATCCCTCCCCAATTAAATTACCTAATGAATAATGATCCCTTAAATAATACTGCCTCAGTTCAATTTTAATGGTCTTTTGAGATTTTGCACTTATGCTTGATATCTTAAAAGAAATTAGGGTAAAGGATTGAGGGTCGATTTGGTTTTTCATTTTCATTTCCAATTTTCATTTTCTATTTTTTTCGTTTTAAGGATTTTGTGATAGAAATAGTGAAAAACATTGAATACAATAAAATCCTATTTTTTGTTTTCATTATTTCTTTCATAAAATCCTAAAAATAAAAACAGAAATAAAAACAGAAACCAAACACACATATATCTTATTTATTTGGCATTATTTATTTTTCATCTATATTTTTATTTATTCAAACAAAGCATTAAATGCATAAATTAAATTAATATATAAAAGTCAATAACAATCTTTTGCCCATAAAAATAAGTTTAATGCACAGAGAAAAAATTGTGTCATTTTGGCACGTGCATGTAACCTTAGAACAACAAATAGAGGTAATAAAGAGTGTCAAAAGAAGCTACTCTCAAAAGCCTTTTTCCTTCCTTCGTTACTCTCCCAAGTCCCACTCATTCACCACCCAAGAACAAAACATGGCCTTATCTAATTCAACAACACTTATCACTAAAACACTCACATCTTCAAAAACCCTTCTCTCTCAATTCACACACTTCTCTCTATCTTTCTCTCATACACTTAGACGGTCTCAAATGTCTCATTTCTTCTCAAAGCTCGAGCTTCATACCTTCATCCAATCCATGTATAGTGAGGTATGTATTTATATATGTACATATATGCCATACGATCCTCACTCTCTTCTTTGTGCTCTTAAGTAAGATAAAACCTTGCTTTACTCTACTTACTGTTACACACTTTACTTTGTGGTTTTTTTATTGTGTTTGGTAAAAAAAGGTAAAAAAAATAGGTGATAATTATTTTTAATAATTCAACGAGTTCTATGTTTAATTTTATGTATAGAGCTCATGAAATTTTCTTCTACCTTTTTATGCCTAATCAAATACATCTTAAGGTGTGTTTGGTTTGTTGTGGAAAAAAAATTATGAAAGAAGTCCATCTATGAAAGTTTTGTTTTGACTTGTACTCAATTAAACCATGACTATGTTTTAGATAAAATAATTAAGATGCGATTGGAAGGGGAAGCAAAGAAAGGGAACAAAGTTCCTTCCTCATTTGTTTGGATGGTTTTTAAGGTAACACAATAGAAATCTAGTAATTGTGTTTGGAAGTTACCTAATATAGGGATAAAATGAAACAATTGTAGTTATTAGCTACACAAATCTTCACAGATAATTTGGAAAAGGGTTCGATTCAATTCATTCAAGAAATTGAGTTTAATTCTGTAATTTGAAATTAAAAAATTGCATAGAATTCAATTGTCTTAAAATAGCCCAAAGTAAATCAGACCCAAAACTCTTATTTGCTAAATATTTGGGGATACAGATTTATATATATAAAATATCTTTATCCTATTTATTCTCTTTCTCATCCCTCCCCGAAACCTCTTCTTAACAAAGGACAAAAGTATCAAAATAATGAATTCAATTATTTTTTATAGACAATCCAAACAATATTGTTGAATTCAATTCTTCCTAATTTCCTCCAAATATAAGAATTCAAGTTGCATTAAAATTCACTCTATTCAAATTGTTCATTCCAACCAGCATGTTAGTTCCCCTCATCCCCGCAATGGAAAAAATGAGAAATTATTTCCCGCCAGTTCCCTTGTTTATCAATTATTAAACTATCCCTCACTACCCCTCATCCAGACACATACAAATTTTTTGTTTTTACTTTTACTTTTTGTCACTAGAGCACCCAAGAAGATTTCTCTAATATTAATTGGCTATCATTATTTTTGTTTAAGGGAATGGTTAACGAGCAGTTCTTGCAAATTCAGCTTATGAAGGAAGGTACTCCTCGTCAACCTGAATATGCTATCAGAGCAATCACTAGATATTGCCTCGCCTGCACACCCATCTTCTCTGCTTTGACTCAACTCATGTAAATAAATATAACCCATTCTTTAATTCCTTTGCTTCTTTTTTTTTTTTTTTAATTTCTTTACTGATTTTCTCTATTGCATGCTTGATCCGTTTTCTGATCTGCAGCGATCAAGGGGAGGTCGATTTTCAAAGTGTTCATTATCTTGCTTCCGATCTCTATGCAAGATCCTCCAGGTAACTAGTTACTTTCCTATGGTTTTCCAAATTATAGTGTAAGAATTTAACACAGTCATTCAATCATGTATTGACTCATCAACAAATATGGTTAACTTTCATTCTACTACATGAAAGTCATGCAAATTGAGAGATTTGATCATATGACAATATAAAACTTTTTTACAGGTCGATAATCAAAACTAAACGATACATATCTGTTTATGCATATATACATACAGAGAGGTAGTATTCGTTTACATTAGCATAAGACTTGATGCGTATCCTACATCTTTGATAACTTTTTATTGAAGAAACAACCCACCGTTTGGATTGAAAATTTATATGCTGCAGATCGTCTCTATAAAATTTTATATTAATCTAAAATTGTTTGATACATTTTTTGTATACACATAAATTAATGTAATAAATACCTCGTAAATGTATGTAAATAAGAACCGTTTGATCACAACCTTATATGTGTCCGATTTTTTTCTTTTTTTAACTTTGCAAAAACAATCAACATGATATGTAGTTATAATTTAACGTTTGGATCGACAAAAACTATATTATATTAGAAGTTATCGAAGGTGTCTGTTTGCCGAATCTTACACCAGCGTCAACAAATAGATATAAGTTATATTTATCTATATACTCTACCCATCTATGGCATTGTCTGACCGACTCGTAAAGCCGGACAAGGCTTACTTGTTGTTATTGTATAATGCTATGGTTCATTGTAACCAATTAATTTGGTTTGAATTGGTTTAGCTAGCTGTTGGATGAAGTTATCCTACATTAGTTTTTTCTGTTCAGAAGACTGAAACACTTTGCTTGAAGGGAGCTTATGCGGAATCTCGTAATCAACTCTGAGTCTCTATTTTTTGTATTCTGCAATATGGTATGACTGCATCTTTGATGGATGTGCTATCATTCAGAAATATCTTGCAGAGCTCAACACAAAATTTCTCATGTTTTTTCCTTGTTTTTCCTGGGCTGTAGAGGGGGGGGGGTTCTTGAGGCTGTTCAGTATTATTATTCTCCTTTTATCAATATATATTCTTCTTCTATCCAAAAAAAATATATCATTAGCCAACCTAAGATAAGCCGAAGTTTGGAATTTCATTACATTTTTTATTATATCCTGTTCAAAAAATAAAATTCTACCATTGTATATAGTGGCCTTACTCTAGGTTTACGAGACAAGCTTGATCCAATTTGGAAATTAGTTTTCAGCTATATCTTCTAGGTTGCATACTCCCTAGATCCCACCAGGCAAAAGCCTTGTGCACAGGGCTGTCCTGTCTATCCTACTTTCATGTGCTTGGAAAATATTATAAACTTATTTGAGCTTAAATATTTGATTTATTCTGCTTTGTTAGTGATTGAAGTATATTGACAAGTTTTCTCTCAAATATACTGTACGTCAAGTTTAATGTTTGATTTTCCTTTGATGTTCTGCATCTTTAGAACTCAACTTTCTTATACAAACCCCCTGTTTAAGAGCCGAAAAGAGATGTGATGTGTCTTCGGGATAGGAAGGGGTTGGGGGGCAGGGGCATTCTTCTGTCCTTTTGTATTGTTGCCTTCTTTCCTAAGTACTAATCGAAAGAGTCAAATCAAATTTCTATGGTGTATTCATGCCTGTTGTCATTTGTCTTTAGAGTCCATGGTATATTCAAAGTATATTCACCTCAGTGGTGATGAGCTAAGTGTATAACAATGATTTTTTGTTTTCACCTTTCACGTTTTGATATTTTTCTGAATTCTGAGTAATAGAGCAACCATGATTTATTTGCTCATTGCAGCCTTGGTGCAGAGAATGTCAGGAGTGCATGTGCTGAACTTCTTCAAGCTTGTGAGAGAAAAGATAAGAATCAGTAAGAAAACTCCTCCATCATGAATCTTTAGTTTATAGATTTATAGTGGATGAATGATGACTACTGCTGCTTTGGAGGATGTCCTGCTATATTTCTCCCAAACTGTGTTCCAAATTAATCAGCTGTGTGCATGTTACCAACTATGATCTATGTGGTCATGTCCTTGTCCATTATCATTTCAGTAAATCCAAAATATCATTCCATTTCTGAATGGTCACTTTTTATCTATGTGTTGGCTCGATTACTTGATAGTATAGATTGCACATGTTAAAACAGACTTATGATGGAATAACTCATCTGATTTTTCAAAATGCGAGTATCTGGATTTTGTTTCATCAAAGAGTTGCTACCATTCAGTTGATTAAGGTTACTACAAATCCTTTATGTAGTCTTCCAAACGTTTTGTATTATGTTTCTTTTTGAAACTATGACTTGGTTTATGATAGGACACTGTGAGGTTGTTTGATCCATGTTCCTGACTATATCAAGTGGGTCAAGGTTGATTTTTTTTATTTTTCTTTTCAAAAACATAGTCTTAACATTAATTACTAAATCTATGATGCAACAAAATTACAATTAATGATAGCAGAACGACAAATTATTACAAACCTTCGAAGGAGAATGAGAGCTCGATCCATTGCACTATTGTTGATATATACGGAAGTAAAGGATCACAGCAATCAATTATGCTGTTCATTTCCTTATTGTTAGACACCCTGGATTTTGTTCAAGTCTACCTTTTTGATTATACAGATACCTCTTTTCTTGTTATGTTTCAGTTGCTCTCGGGCTTTATATTGGGTCAAGCACAGATTTGCTTGTTTGAGGATAAAAGTTGAAACCGTCGTGCTGGTATATCATCATCCCTTACTTTATGTTTTGCTTCAAAGACTGGCCGAGTGTAGTTTCATCTTTCTCTTGTCAGCAACAGTGTTTGTTTAACTTTTTTTTTAACATCTTTATCTTTATATTCTGTTGAATAAATTTCTAAAAATCTTAATCTTAACTAATCTTTTCTGTGTAACCATTATTATACATGCCTCATATAGATACTATTAGACATTCTCCCTCTCTGTCTCTCTTTATTTTATTTTTTCACCTTTCAACTGTTCTTGCATGATTGCATCTGGATACTTACTTAACATTGTCTTTGATCCTTGGTCTCAATATGAAGGCTGAAAGTTTTATTTTTGGTAATAATTATTAAATATTAAGTATTAACATTAGTAAAGCTTTGAATGAACCAGGTGCATAAATTTGTGGTGCTTCCCTTATGAATTGCTTTATTCAAAAACAAATTTGCATTGAATTCTTTGTTTACTGTTGCCATGCGATTTGCAATGTGCAGCCACCTCACTGTTACATAATAAGAGAACAAAAGAAAATATGAAAATGGGAATATCTTGGTTGGTCTTCAAAATGATTTACTTTTGCCTATTTTTTTATTCTGTTGTTAAATGATATGTGGTTCTGCTTAGATTCATTATTTTTGTATTGTTTCAATAATAATAAGGTTCACCAATTGATTATTTGTCCTATGAAGACCTTTGGTCCAAATGTTGTGCTCTTTGATTCATCTTTTATGAAAAAGAATAGTTACAGAAAGGGTGTCTGAAAAAACTTTCGGTTGTTTTCGGTCCCTTTATTCTCCTCCTTCCTTTTTAGTAATTGCATATTTTGGTCATAAAATCCCTAAATAAGTATTACTTTCTGTGGGTTTTGTGAGTCATAGTTTTTTGGCTATCTATTCAATTCTGATAGTTTAGGTTATGATAAGCTTTTGCAGGGAACATTTACCAAATTCAAATCTATTATGATTTTGTTGCTTACTATGAACACATTACTTGCATGTTCCTTGTGATGTATGTGCACACACAGTACAATCCTGCTATTAACAGAAGTAGTGCTGTTCTCTCTGATCTTTTGTTACTTTAAGTCATTGTAAACCAGGATGTTGTAGGAACTTCAAGTATTCAACTTTTCTTATTATTTCTTCTCTGCAACTATTAAATGCACAGCTGGAGAGGAGAATTATCGATCTTGAGATTATTCGGTGAAAAGAACAGATGACTTATGATATCGAACTCTGGATATGCTTTGGTGACTTCAGTTGCTGTATATATATGCCTTAGCCTCTGGTTGGGATTCAGGATAATGTGATAATCAGTACAGTTATGAAGCCGCATTTTCTGTATTCAATACAGCTTCATATCATGTCGTGTTATTGTTTATAAGGGTAAATCATGGTGACCTACTAGCGACATACATATATGAAATTTGCTTTTGAAGGTTCTATTTGGCCTTTGAGAGTTTCTCTCTTATAGAATTTTTCCAATTAGTACTACTACTAGCATTTCAACATGTGGAGAAGTACTTTGGCTCCCTGAAACTGATATTTAACTAATTTTAGCTGCAAAATGAAATAGTTCAAGCAATTGGAAAGTAGTTAGTTTAAATCCCGGGGGATACTGCAGCTAAATGCCTGTTTATGCCCAACAATGGGCTAGCAAGGTGCTGTGGAAGTAGGGTTCCTTGTAGTGAAAGCTGTCTACAAATAGCTGCTACAGAATGCATTAAGGAAGATAAACAATATTTTTATGACCTAAAATACTGCAGCTAAATGCCTGTTTATGCCCAACTATAAATAGATGTCTATAAATTCCTAAAGAGTGGATTGATCTTCTGTAGAGACATTTTTCTTATAGATAACCTAATAATCAAGTTACTTCTAAACCTGATAACTCAAGTTAGTATTAGTCTTATTTAACTACTTTTTTCAATGGTTATTGGAAATCCATGAGGGCTGCCAGAGATATAAAATGATTCACATGCTTTCACCGGCAGCTTAAGGTTTTAGGAGGTTGGCCCTTGACATCATATTAGAACCTTTTTAGCCAAGTGGTTTTGGGCCACTTATGTGTCATTTTGTTCCTCTGATTTCAGTATGAACTCAAACATCTAAGTGATTGTAATTATTAGCTGTACTTGATAACTACTATTTATGCCTTGCCTTCTTAAGTACCATCTTTAAAAGAAAAGAAGAAAAGGTTAATCCAGAGGAGGCAGAGAATTAAATTCATAAAGTCATTTATTCAAAAAATGAAAACTCTCCTTAAGAAATCTATTTGTAAAGGAAAGCCTCAAATTTAATATAAGCGCATAAGGAAAATGATATTGAATACCTTTTGTTTCTTTACAAGAACATACAAAAATGACATAATCATAACCACAACTCAAATTTTGCACTAGTATTTTGACATGCACTAACATGCATGTCAATCTGATTTTATTTTATTTTTATTTTAAAAGCCAAAAAAAAAAAAAAAAGAAAAGAAAAATGATTTTATAAAAGCACCTTCTAAATTTAGATTGTTATTTCTTGTGAAACCGAACCCTTTTTTAGGCATACTAATGTAGGTATATATCAAGTTTTACTCCCTCACCTGAGAATATATCTTAACTATGAGTTAAAACATGCCATGATGTTTTCAGATTGTGTTTTAGCCTCCTATGTAATGGGAAACTTTCAAAGGGAGAGCCTTGTATCTTTAATGTTCTTATGACCTGAGAATCAGAAATGAATGTTGCTAGTAAAGCTAGTTATACACATACTCGAAGTGTCCTGGTTGTGCCACAATTTTCCTTAAGTAAGGTAGTTGTAATTGACTTGATATCTTTTCCGTAAGAAAATACAAAACCATCTTATTAAGAAAATCCCATATCTGGTTATATTGTATTTTTCAATAGACCAGCTTAAGATATTTCAAATCACTTGTCATGATTGCGTTGTATTTCCATTTTTATTCATCAGCATTTTGCATCATGTATATTGTCTCACTTTAAATATAGGAAGGTTTCCAATTTAAAATTTCTGACATAAACTTTCCAATTTATGACCATTAGCTGGTAAATTAAGTACATGTTAGTCACTTGAGTAGTTAATGTTCCCAATTTGAGAAGAAAATATGTTAAAATTTCCTAATTCATAATTCTTCCTTAAATTTGTGTCAATATTTTCAGAGTAGAAAGAATGCCATGGCCTTAAAAATAAGTGACTAAATTCGAAGTCTTAGACATCAAAGCACTGAAATTGTTTCAGTAACTTCCATAAAAGTACAGCTGTACTGACTTGACTTATGCTAATGACTTTTACATTATAACTCTTACAAATAAGCAGTGGACCATGACAAGTTGAATAGATCTTGCCATTTGTTAGAATTTCCAACCGAGGAAGATATGAGGTAATGTTTTCAAAAGCAAACAAGGCAGGATTTCCTTCACAGGACATAAATTACAAGTACAAATTTTCCAAAATGAGAAAGAAAAGAAAGGATGTTGATTAAATCTTTTCTTTAATGAATTTCTAATAGGGATGATGATCTTGGTGGGATAGTTAGATTACTCATTTATTTATGGGAATATATTTGTTTATTCGAGTTTCTCAAGAAGTATTTTTGCTGACAGACAAATGGACAGC
Organism: Dalbergia oliveri; assembly: GCA_030441495.1. Taxonomy (NCBI): domain Eukaryota; kingdom Viridiplantae; phylum Streptophyta; class Magnoliopsida; order Fabales; family Fabaceae; genus Dalbergia; species Dalbergia oliveri. Next base: position 36,282 of record JAMLFY010000234.1, read on the forward strand.
ACATCACTAATAGGCTAAATCCATAAACTGAAAAATAGAATGCTTCTATGATACTGTCAGGATATGGTTTTCATATAACACTTGGCGGAGAATTACAGCCAGGAAATAGTTCATTGCAGTGCAAAAGATTTTCACAGGTGCTAAGCAAGCATCCATTTTTCAGTTGATGGATTTAGCCTAGAAATGATGATTTACGCATCTTTCCATTGGCATAGACGCTTGGAAGAGTTTGTTTATGTAATCATTTAAATTCAAAATAAGGAAAATCTTCCACTTTATATTGACTTACAAAGGTTTTGTCCTGCCCTCCAAAAGAGAATGAAAAATGTCTTTTCTTTTACTTCGCTGCTTTAATTGTTATTTAATGTTACTCTTTCTGCAGTTGACCATCTATAGAGGGGATGAAAAAGAAAAAGGGTGAATTACATTCACTTCCTTTGAGATTTGTGGAAATACAACTCACACCTCTCCTTGTTAAATTGTAAGTATTTATATTAGGTTTCACTCCTCATTCACAAAACACTATTAATAAACTAAAGAAATAACATTTTTATGATATTAACTATTTTTAATTAATAAAATTATAAAAAATACTTGTACCCCTCTGTTAAGTTTAAGGGTATTTTTATAAATTTATTAATTAAAAACGTTAATATCACAAAAATGTTATTATGTTAAGTTCATTATCAGTATTATGTGAATGAAGAGTGAAACTGTAATATAAATATTTAAAATTTGACAAGCAGAGGGGTGCGTGTCAGGTGGACAAATAGAAGGGATGTGAGTTGCATTTTCACAAATCTCAGAGGAGGTGAGTGTAATTTACCTGAGAAAAAAGGTCTTTTGCTTTTACTTGATAGCTTTAATTGTTATTTAATGTTTAGCTCGCACTGTGGTTGACCAATGGATAGAAGGGATCTTGCTTTGGTTTGAGGTTATTAAAATATGAGGAATGGAAATTTATCTGACAATTTTCCTTGACATTGGCATGAGTGTTAATTTGTAAATTCTGGTGGCTTATTTCATTAGGATCAATGCTAAACACATGGTTATCTGACAGTTTCTATTTTGTAGTCATTCAGCTTTGCTATCGACAACACTATTTGTATCTACTCATAAAATGATGACCCAGTGCACAAGACTTTCACCTGATGGGGTCTAGGGAGGCTAAATATATGCAGATTATCCGTAATCAAAGAAACTATTTTCAGGATTTGAGCTGATGACCTTCAAGATTTATTTGTCTCAACTGATATGGAGTTCAAATCTGCAACGAAAAAAAGTGTAGCACTTCTCTTGCAAGATTATATCTTTAAACCAAAGGAATTGTGCAAGGATACATACATTCTTCTTTTGATGACGTAAACAAATCTTTGTTCAGTGATTTAATTTGATCGGTGCTAAATTGATTGGAAACGGATTTTACAGGATTCCCATCCTCTTCAAAATTGTGTTTATGTACCGCGATTTTCTTTTTGTGAGGATGTCATTAACAGTCCTTGTATATGGAGTGACTTAAGGCTTCAACTCAGGATCTTACAATTCAAATTACATTCAGACAATCTTCCTCTGATTTATTTTCAATATATTTTTCTCCATGAGGAACTGGCATCAACATCTGGTGCAGAAATTCACTGTCTAACCATCTTTTGCATTTCAGTTGTACTTAGATGTAATTTTGTTCTGGCAATGTTGTTAATCCTGTTTTGGTATTTGGCTATTTATTCCTTTACGAGCAGGAGGAAGTAAATGCGTAATTAGACGGATATATTAAGATACTAGCAGACCAGAGTGTGCAGCTGATCAGAACAAACTTCTCAGATGTAGACATAATTCTCCCAAAGATTTGTTGTCATGTGAAATGTAATGATGTTGCTCTTTATAATGGTTTTCCACTGTCAATCTGATTATCTAATTAGTTTTTCTGAATTCTGACTACTATTCTATATCTACAATGATATTCCAAAAGTTAATTTCTGAAATTTCGCTTCCCTAGCTCATGAAATGGAGGATGAAAGTGCAAGGCTGCTTGTATTGTCTATCTAATATAATTATGCTGGGTGTTAAACAGGAACTGTATTCAGACAGAATGCATCTGTATTTTATATGCTTCGTTATCATTTTACTGATCTCTGATGGGCATGTAGTGTATAACAGGAGTTAATGCTTTCTAAATATACAGAAATACGTGAAGAACTCTATTTTTGGATTAAGGCAACGAAGAAATTGACCAAGAGGGAAAAGACAGTGTTGCAAGAAAACATAATACCCTTATTTTTTACTTCATACATCCTAAGCTTAAGCTTTTATAAGAGTAGGTTTCTATCAGTTTTCATAAATTTCCTTAAAAAACTGAGTACTAAGTCCAATAACACTTTAAAGTAGATACAACATTCAACTATTGTTCCTTGACTATCAAGCAAATCAACAGGCACCCTTTTTTCTTATATTGTGTAATGTACCATTTGCTGTCTCTCTCTCTGCACGTCCAATCTCCAATGCGTTAGTTTGCATTTACCAGATATCTTTTAACTATTTGGGTTAATATGTTAGAAGACCATTGATAGCAGCATGAATATTGGTAGAGTGGTAGTTCTGTTCAAGCTTGAGACCTTATGAGAAACTAGATACTTTTTATGCTTTATCATTTCGTGTTATTATAAGCATTAATGTAATACATACCTACTACATTATATTTTTCCCACAGAAAAAAAAAATGTTTAGAAATATTTTCAAAGAATACCTTATGCAATTTTTGTGGAAACTTTTCGCAGCTAGTGCTTTTCAAGCCAAATTTGTTTCATTCAACTAAGTAGACAATTGGTATATAAACCATTTTGTCATCTCTATTTGTATGTGATGCTTACATAGATGAAACTACCACGTGATTGGCTTTGGAGGAAATCCATTGAGCGCTGAAGCTTGATAAAGCACGACTGGTTTGAACTCTGATGAGAGGTTAGGTGCTTCATTTATCATGATTAACATTTCATATACACATTTGACATCATGCAATGATAGTATATAATAAAAGAATTGCTTACAACATGCCAAACCAGCACACCCACTGCACATGGTTGAATGTTTTGGCCACAGGTTTTGACGCCATTTCCTTTTCCATATCAGCACATTTGTGGCTGGACTCACTTTCAGTCCTCCCTGTAGACAGTGATACTAGTACTCTGCACAATTTTAGCTGTAATACCTCTCAAGATCCTAGGCGCTCATTCAAATATTTGCTATCTAAGTTCTAAAATCCAGGAGGTGCATTCCTGGAGAAGATGGAATTTCTGATGAGAAGCTATCTTCAAGAAAACCTGCATCTTTGCCCGAAATTCAGTTGCATCTTCCTTGCACCTATAAGAGCCGGCACATGCACATTGCTCAGCCAAATGAGCAGCCTTCACCTGGTTGCACCTGAGGCACACCAGATCTTGCAGATGGTATAGCCGTTCTCTCTGTCGTACAATCTGAAGGAGAGCATTCTCCATCACCTCTCGGTCATAAGGCTGACCACACTGCGGCACCGCACAGCGCCACTCCTGGGTCAATAAAGCCGAGTCACGGCACAAGTCCAAGTCTCTGCAGTCATTACAATAGCTGTCCCAGAGGGGAAAAAGTTATACATGTGAATATGGGAAGGTTCAATATTATTTAATGACAAAAAATGGGACTATGATTAGCATTGTTGGATCCAACATGTGATATAAAGACCACAGAAATTCCATCCATATAAATTAGACAAATGATAAAATTATCAAGTTAATCGGTGGGCATTGATGCAGAAGCTTTCAAATTCCAATGCACATGAAAAGACACTAGAAACAGAAAATAATAAAAAGATAAATGCACTCCAGCCCAATGAGGCAGCAAGCAATTGAACGGGGTTATGAGAAACTGTGCAATGAAAAAATTACTTTAGCTTCTCCAATTTCAAGTTGATTATTTTTACAGTAACTCATCTTAAGCAAAGAAATTCAGAAAACCACAAACCTGGGCCCATAAAGAAATCAAGAACAGCCCCTGATATAATAAGAAACGGCGATTGGTTTTCATCAAACAAAATTTAACAGTTCAGTAACCAATTAATATGGGGTCATAGAAACCCCAGAGATAGCTCTAGACTTCTGGTCAATCTCAAGCAAGAAATCTTTTGCCTTTCATTAATGAAAACATGCTAATAATAATGCTATTGATATTCAGAAAACCGCCACAAAAAAATGCCATATGATTACGTAATAGCAATCTACATGTTTCTTTACCTGCAGATGACATTGGATAAGATGAAGGACTGACAAGGATCACGGAACTCAGCTTCTGGAGCAAACTCCCTGACATGAACATATTTTAACAGATTCTTTCTCATGACCTGCAAAGGACACAATCAAAACTATCACTTTGCAGACCGAGAAGAAATGCAGCAATTAGAAGATCAACAGCCCATAGAAAAAGAAGCCAATCCAATTTAGTTCATGCAAGGATATATGTACATAGTTGCAGCATTCCAATTTATCTTGCTTTGTTTTTTTGGACAATGGATAAGTAAATGCTGAACAATGCTTAAATTCCTCTTTCTTCCTGATGTCCAAATTGACATAGTTATCAAATTTCTTTTAACTTAAAAGATTTAAATTGCAAGTTCATATCAATGAAACAAATAAGTACTTATGCAAATGAGACATTGCAAAGCCAAAATAAAGCAGCTAGTTTTTCACCAGAGCTGGGTTATTAATACTTCCAGCCAATATGTAACACCTGTTGCTTTCAAGAAACCTACTCAAGAAACCTACATGTGACAAGATTCACCAAAGCACATGCATAATTCTAAAAATGTGAAAATTTACAAAACTGAGCTATGGGCCCTTTCCTGTCAAATGCCAAAGCAAGAATCATTTTACAAACAAGAACCCAAATAGAATAAAGTGTACAAGACTGATTTCAAATAAGATGAATATCGGTTATGAAGACTGAAAAGAATATCATTTTACAAACAAATGTGTAATTAGTCCTTTAGACAAATATTAAAATTCTTCCTATGTGATACCATGAGACCCATAATGCGTAAGTGCTGGAAGTATATTAATAACACTAGTTAAGTAATTCCAACACAATTTGGGAAAACATGTATTACCAAAACATCATGCTGCACACTTTGGTCGAGGGCAAGAACGGCAGAGACGTGCTTGATGAATTCCAAGGCTGCATCTCCTCTGTGGAGATCGCCCACAAGTTGAGGAAGGCCAGATGATGTGTTGGGGTCATTTTCTGATCTGCTCATGCCTTTCATATCACGAACAATTCCGAGAAGTTTGTCTGTGAAGTAACAGCTGATCTGTGGAATAGAAGGCAAAACAATATAAAAACAACTAATATTTCAAATCAAAATATTATGCAACTTCAATCCCTTATCATGCTAGAGCTATCATGGTTTTACCTGCCCTTTAATATATTCTGTCATTTCTGACTCAAAAGCCTCTGCAGCTCCAATGTTAATCGATGGGGTGCAGGAGTCGCCATTCTGCATTGACGCCCTGATTGCTGCTTGTTTTTGTGCATAGTTCCAAGGAATATACAAGAACTGAGACACAATGAAAATGAAATGGTCCTGTAGGAAGCCAATCAAGCCAAACAAATCACACATGAAGAATATAAAGATAGGTCCCATATTAAAGGCTAACCGATTAGAATCCAGTAAATTAATTCCCCAATCTTTGCCTTTAGCACTTGTGTATTTAAGGTAAAATTCATGCTAGCCAACTTGCCTGGATTTTCTTTGGCAAGTATTCAGCAATATTCCAACTCGATATAATGTCAACTTGAGATTCATCATTTTTGGCTTCATCAGATTTTGCTGGTATTCCACCATAGTTATACTACAAAGAGAAGCACGATCACTAGGCAATATATGACTGCATGGTGGTTTGAAGTAAATAACAGAAAAGTGAAATGATTGCAAGACTGCACAACTATATCCACTTCAAAGCACAGGAAATTACGTTAAATTTCCTCATTGAGTATAGCAAAATACTGATTTTCACAAGTAATTAGATGCATTAATCACTTGGTTAACATCATGAGGAATTTATTATTGAAACAGAATATACTAGCTTGGAACATGTATAGCAAGGGATATAAAAATATTTATGACCACTATTAGGAGAAGCAATAGTATATATCAAACCATTATCAAATCTTACACAAGCTTCATCATTCAAGAAAATCTCTTCTCTTTCTCTTGATCAGTCTCAGTTTTGCATCAGATACGGTCAAACAATACAAACTATATTACCAAAAAAATGGCTTAGTCTAAGTATATTGCATCGTTCTTCCCACTATCCAGGGTTACAATTATAAAATGTGTGTGATAGACCTGTACTGATTCACAAGTGCTTGCTAAAGTAACAAACATGCCCTCAGGTCATTCACAATTGTTTTGAAAATAATTTCAAGAAACAACCTAATTGTTATCTAGCAGCAACAACTAATACAGCGAGGGCTAAACAACTAACCAAAAAAAAAAAAATGATGACCAAACCTGATCCATAAATAGCAATGACTGCCAGAACTGCAGTGGTTCAAGCTGATCCATTCAAATAAGTCTCTACAAAATAAGCAGGACAATATGTAAGAGAGGATAAGGTGCATCAGTTTGATGCCAATTGAAATTGAATTTGCAAAAAAAATTACATACATGGATATGTTTAGTTGGAGGGTAAAAGTGGGGGGAATATTTTTATGGATGAGTTCCATGTCAAACATACCCCATAAGTGATACTTTCACCACAATTTTATGTCATTCGGTAAAAAATTGTAGATTTTTCTTTCTTAAACAAGGTTGTGGACAAAATCTTCCATCTTTTATCTTTAAGTTGAATTATCCCCACAATAACAAGAATTTATATATAATAAAAGAAAAATGTTAAACTTAAGTGTGGGTTTTGCAAGACAGACCTAGATTGGATAGTTCTTAACAAACTATCACAGTAAGCTTTGGCTGCAGCCAGATCATATTTGCCTGTGTCTATAATAATCTTTGAGTAGTTAGCAAATACAATTGTTGCACCCAACTTGCGGAATTCTGCCAACAACAAGGCGAAGACCTTTTGCATGACCTATAAATGTCAATCCAATCAAAAGACATAAGAAACAATTGATACAAGGTTAACTCCGAACATATAAATCACAATGAAATGAACTAAACAAGGCCAACATGCTTAAATAAAAAATAATGGAAAATACTTAACAGGTGGGAAAAAGCTGTTCCATCTCAGATTATTCAATTCATTAAAGCCATTTTGTTTGCCTTATCAAATCAACTATGACATTGTGGAAAGATGATAAAATTTAAGAGAAAGAGGAAAATAGGATGAATTTCATTGCATTCTACATGCATCACACAGCATCTTTCAATGTATATTTGTTTACCTTGTGGAGTAGCTGGTGAAGAGCTGGATCATGAAGTTTTGATTGAGGGCTGCAATGCAATTCAGGAAGGAATTCAGCAATTATGAGTCAAAAAGAAGACGACAGGAAACAAAGAAAGATAGTAAAAACCTGCAAATCCATCGATATAGATGTTGTAATATTGCATCTGCATATACATTTCCAGATGTAACTGCGTCTGTGAGGCACCGCTGAATCAACTGTTTCAGGACTCGAAAGGCAGGTGCACAGGACGTGGCCTCATCAAAGCCATTCTGATCATTCATGGAAATTGCTCCAGAATTGAATTCATGATCAAATCCTAACAAAGCACCTCCTTCCATTTCATTAACCTGGTTACATTTTAGAAGAGCATCCACAGCCAGGTGGTGTATCTGCAAAATAAATTAAAAAAAGAAAAACCTCATTAATTTAAAGAATATTTGGCTCAATTGGTGAACATATCTGTAGATTACAAACCTTTAGCTCCACAGTAACTTTTCTGTAAGCTCTGGGATATGTAAGGACGGGTTGGTGGACCTGTTTCCAGATATTACAGCAGTCAATTTCAGAGGACTGAATATGAGCGTGCTCATTCATCAAATTGTAACAATAATAAGGGAAAACTATTCTAAGATGACACTAATAGCACCCGTCGAGGCACCTGCATGATTTTTCCCAGCAAACCTTTCAATAAGCACAGTTTAAAATCTGATCATTATGTCATGGGGAGTGGTTGCTTAACTCATTATTAAACTGTAACTAAAACTTGTGGATGTCCTCCCAAAGAATAGTAGCTTTAACAAATTGAAAAAACTATAACTCTGGTGCTTATGTTATAAAGAGCGGTTACTTCATTACACAAAAAAAAAGAAAAAAAAAAGACTCCAGAGTGGAAGTATGGTGACATTATTATTGAAATGGTAATTTTGGGAGAAAATAGTACAGCAGGTATCCAAGGCACCAGGAAAATTTTCTTCATGAATAATAAAAATAATAATAATAATCATTGCTTAAGAACGCAGAACATGAAAGCTGGGCAAAAGTGAAAAGAGAAAAAACATTAGAGCTTCAAAAAATTGGGTCACTGGAAAATCCAAATATCTATGTCACGGACCTCGTCAAGAAAATAGGTCTCTTCATCATTAATGCCACCTAAATCTGGAAGACCGTCTTCAGATATCCAAAGTACCTGCATCAGAATGAACGAATATCTCATAAGACAAATGGGGTTGCAGTGAATTATGATTTTTTTTGGGAATAATATAATGAGCTATGAAATGTTAGACATTGTCCTTTAAGAAAAACAGACAACCCGCACTTCTCTGGACCTTGAAAATATGTATTATAAAAATCATCAAGTACAGGTGAGGGTGTAAAACATTACACAGATCGACAGGGTAGTAAGCCAGTAAGTTTACGTTTATTGATAACAAATATTATATCCAAGAACTTAATTAAAATCAAAATCAGAACCTGTTGACTATCATGCAAAGCTCTTGAAAAGAAGGTGTCCGCTGTCAATATAAGCCAGTCAAGTTCAAAATTCCCCAGTGGTACCTGCAAAAGAAACCCATATGCATATAAAAACCAAAAAAAAAAAAGTTGGGAAAATTGCAAAATGGAACTTCTCAATAAAATATTTCCTCTGTAGAAACAATGGACTACTTAACTGGTGAACGATGTGCAATGAATGCTAAATAAGTTTTTACTTATTTGACTTAATTAACAACTTTTGATTGGTCAAGTGTTTCCAAACTGGAAATTTCTTTTGCAAATAAATCCTCTACTTTTTCTTTTGTAGTTTTCCCAAAGATAGTTTGCTATAGATTTGTAATGCTTACATGGGCATATCTTGAGAGAGCAATCCTCTCGTTTAGCCACTGGACTGATGCAGCACAACGTTGCATTCCAATTTTTGCAGCAACTTGTTGCCATCCAAGAATCTAAAAAGAGCAGAAATCAAGTAACATCTTGGATGCTCCCATACTAAATTAGAGGTAATAAGAGCAGAGAATTCAAGATAAGACGACAACCTTTGTGTGCAGCAAAGACATTGATGAAGTACTAATTGTACAAGAGAGTAGATTAAAAAATTATGTAAAAGGGCTTTAAATACATGCATGAGAACAACCAGTTGCTTAAGACCATTTTTACCTGGTACTGACTATCACGGGCATTAGAAGGAATACTCAGGCATGGAAAATCATCTAGAACTTGAATACCCAATTTTACCAGTTGAACATTTGGGCATTCAATGACAGCAACCATAGGCCCGTGATATTCATTCCTATTACGAACAATATCAGAAGAGCAAAATAATTCAGTACTAAGGACGCAAAAAGAAAAAATGAATTTTGATATTTTAGAACTTTTAAAAGCTAACTTAAAATGGAAAAGAATAGAGTTGGAAAACTTCAAAATCTTACAAATACAGTAGAGTAAGCATAGTTAAATTTCAAGCACTAATCACTCTTATTCTTCTTTTGAACATTAATATAACATGTAGACCCATAAGATGTCCTCCCCGACACTTGATTGTGTCAAATATGGAATCTATTGGATAGAATCAGGTTCAGACCTTATTCAGTCAGAAAATTCAGAACCTTGCATCAGACTTGCTTCTGTATGTGTTTCAATTAATTTCTGAGTCAAATTAAGGTTATGACTCCATTATGGGATATTGGGTTTATGGTCCTGATGTGAGACTTCAGTTGTGTGTAAAGCATATTCAATTATTCATGAACAAGCTTTATAATCAGGAATGGCCTCACTTTAAAACAATTTGAAAACTGATACATCATCAAATGACCATCCTAACCGAATATATGTATCAGAGAAATGACGGCAGTATACTGATGACCCCACAAAAGGAAATGCCTGGTACAGCTAAAAATTGTTACCTATAACTTCCAACGACAATAAAGTAAATAAGGAAAGTGAGAATGAGTACTTCCATAAATTATGCAAGAGATTGAAAAACTTGGTTTGGAGTTCAGATACTTAAATGACTAGATTCTTAGAAACCAAATGGACAGGGGAAGGCCAATGATATATTCAGCTGATAGAGGTGTGGTAAAAGAGTAAGGATAGGGCTTATCAACTGCCTCAGGTAAATGGAGCAGGGTTGACATTTGAGAGCTTCGGGCACTCAGGTCAGGACACCTTTGAATGGCGATAAATTTATTACATACTGAATTACTGATTATAACAGAACATTCCAGAAAGTTTACAGGCTATACTGTTAGCTTTGCCTGCACTAAGCAGCTAAAGGAATAAGTAGAGAAGAGAACAAATAAACATTGGCACACATTTGTAAAAGACAATCAAGTTTCTGTTTCTTTCTTGAATTTCCTGACCTCAAACTTTTCTTCCTTCAGAAACCATTATATTAAAATAAGATATGAAAAGAAACCTGTGATCATTTATTGCTCTCTGCATCACTGTCTCAGCATCCTTGACATGTGAAACATAGTCCACCTGAATGTAAGATATAATTATGACCATAAACATGAAAATAGATAAGTACATAGACATTTATGTGGCGAAATTTTAAAAGATATAGTTAGAGTTAACTCCTATTTCCATCCTCCAAAGATACAAGAGTCACCACTTTGGTCCTTGAGAAATATATCATCAATTTAGTCTCTCAAAAATGCAAAGTATCACCACTTTAGTCTTCAAAAGATTTTCGACATCAATTTAATCATTCAATAATGTAAAGTGTTATCAATTTAAACCCTCAATCATGCAAAATGTCAAATCAAATTAATCCCCAAATAAGACTCTATTTCTCTTAATCTGACAAAGAAGGACCGATTTGATGACACTTAACTAAATTGGTGACAAGCTTTTTAAGGACTAATGTGGTATCTTTGGAGGATGCAAACACATTTTACTAAATAATTAAAAAGAACGTCTACAGATAAGATATTAAGATCTACAGCATGGAAACAAAATTTTGATCAGAGAAATGTTGCAGATTTACCTTAAAACTAATGCTATTCCATGGAGGTGGCTCAATAGACAAAGTTTGGCATGCATCGTGAAACTGTCTTTCAAGAAAAGTTGGTGATAGATCCTTGTTTTGATATGGATTAACTACCACAACACTAATTGCTTTTGATGCAGGAAAATATCCAACATATATAGCCCGTCCCTCACAGACGCTGAAGTCCATAAAAAGAATGTTGAATATAAAAACTACTATGTTGCACAAAGTAAAGAACAGGCATGAATTCAAAGCAAATATGATCCTGTTTTAGCCCCAAATGAGATGAAAACTGTTGGGAAACATTGCGGTAGATACAGAACCTGCACCTACCTATGATATAAGTAAAAGAAGGATATGGATTGTTCAAGATAAGGACATTCTGTTGTGGTCTTCATGTGCAACTCACTCGAATTCCATGAGTCTTGTAGACTGCGCTGTTTGGCGGTTTTGTCCACCTTACATACACAACCAAGCTGGACTATAGCATTAAATTCCAGTGGCACCTTTGTTTCATATATTCCCTGACCCAAAAATTGCATCCTATAAGTTGAATTCAATATAATTGCACCGATCATTTATATTTAACATAATGCAAGTAAAACTGGTAATATTCAAAAGCTCTTTAACACACCCTAATCAAAAGCAGACAATAAAATAGTGACAAGATGCAAAAGATGCATATCAATCCTTTTATATGAATACAAATTACAAAAGAGTAAAAGATGGGGTTTAATAACACTAAATCCAAGAGGCATATATGGTTGGAAGATATGATTCAGCTTTGAAGAAACTACCATTTTACCCAACAAGTTAAGTTCCTAATAATTTAGGATAGAAAGTAGGCCCTTCCCACATTGCCCACAGCCATATCAATATGTCAAATAAGTTGGGATGAGAAAAACTGGTCCACCTTACAACTCTTACAAGTCAATAGCAAATAAGTTCTAGATCTATAACATGAATAAATCCAGTAGTTTGCTTACCAAAATAAGCTAAACCCATATCCAATTGAAAAACATCCTAAGACAAAAAAGTAATAATAATAAAGAGGGCATATTCATTGCCTTGAAATATTCAGAAGAATGATCAAGTAGAACCATTTTTTCTGCAACCAATCCTGCTGCTACAAATAAATGACAACAACCTTGAAAAGACAACTTTGAATGCCACACCTCCTCCCTACCCCCCACCCCCACCCCCCCCCCAAAAAAAAAAAACCAATAAATAGGTTATGACAACCGTTTATTTGATGATAAAGCAACAAATTGATTGTACAACATTTTAGCAATCAAATTATCAACGATATACTAATAGTCCAAACAGAAAACAGAAAAAAAAAATTAATAAGTATGCTGACCTCAACATCAGGATCTGCAAGGAGAGCTGCAAGTTTTTGGCTTGCTTCCCTAAATTGAACTTCATCAATTGAAACCTGCAAAATTTCCTAAGCAATATTAATATCTCCAAATGAGAGGGAAAAAAAAGGACAGAACCACAAGAAAATCTAACAAAAGAGAAAAAACAAAAAACAAGAACACCACCAGTACCTCATATAGATTATAACTACGCCTTCCATGAGGAAGAGTCTTGTTGACACGTTTGCCAAGAAATTCTTCAGTAACTGATCTAGAGTTAAGGTAAAAGACTCTAGGAACAGAAACAGGAATCTTAAGCATAATCCCATCTACAACAACCCATGCCAAAAATTGGCCAACCTCTGAACTGTGAATTAGCTGTATTATCTGAATCACAGGAAAATCAGAATAAGGAAATGAAAAAATCATAGAGCGTTATTTTGAAACTGAGTGCTTTATTGCAAAACTTTACTACGTTACCTGCCAGTGGCACCGCATCAGGGCTACCTCGTGCCTTTGGAAATATGAACTGACATTATTTCTGCCCTGATTCATCTTACCATTCATTTGTTTAAAAATGCCATTTACACGATCAGATTTCTTTGAATTCTCCAATCTGAGAAAATCAATGCTCTTACTATCAGTCACTAATAATTGAGAGCTCACAGAAATGCAAGCCAC
>JAMLFY010000235.1:0-49659 GCA_030441495.1 Dalbergia oliveri
TTGTGAGACTTGCTCTCTCTTGGTTCTTCATAGAATTCTCTGAACTTATCAAGGGTGCTCATCCTTGTGGCGTTCCTAGGCTTATCAATCTCTTGATTGTGGCGCCTTGTTTACTCTCGTCCATATCTCAAGATATACGAATCAGATTTCAATGATTCTTGAGCCTAAATTGAGTTTCAGAACGTCAGTTTTCTTCTCGTTTTTGAATCGTCGAATTCCGAGACCTGTAGCTTGAGATACGAAGCCGTGTTAATTTCGGATTGTATCTGTGTTTTCCAATCTTGGTAGATCCTTCTTGTGATTCATGGAGTTTGGATCATATCATGTGGTAATCAGAGCTCAGTTAAGGTTGGATAATTTGGTACTGATTTTATTTTACTTTTCTCTTGTCCTGCTTTGTTTCTTTTCTGTCTATTGTCTATGTTCAATTGTTTGTCCTGTCTTCTTTGTTAATTGGGTGCTGGATTTATTTAAAGTCAATTACATTTCTGCAGTCCTTTATTTTCCTATAATTTGTGCAGCACCTATTTGTCAATTGTTCTCAATTAGTGCAAATTCCAGCATTTTTTTTTTCTTCTGAAATTCTACATCAACTTGCTGTTATTAACTGTTGAGTTAGAAGCAAAAGTAACCAAAAAAAAAAAAAGATTGAAAATAGAAAACAAAAGAGTCAAAAAAAAAAACAAAGAGAAAGAAGTTTAACAAAGAAAACAGCAACTATTTTTTTTTTCTTTCTATAAATTCAGTGCACAGTGCTTGATTGATAAAGTTCCTACGTGTCTTGCTGAGTTTGTTGTGTCTTCGATCTGTCATCACTTAGCTTCTCTTGTTTGTCATCACATTGTTGAGTTTTCAGGAAGTAGTCTTGTGTGTTTGTGGAGAATCTATTAAGAATTTCAAGAGAGCTATTGAGTGGTAAAAGGCAAGAGAGTACTTTACACAAAAGCCTATTAGAGAGCAACAAACACGAGTGATACATCTCTAAGAGTGTAAACACGTGAGAAGTGTGGTGAGGTCCTATTGCTTTCACTTTCGTTTTCTTTACTTGAATTATGGAGGAACAGGTGATGGTGACCTTCCTCCTCAGGGAAACAATAGATTGTTAGTGGAGGCTATTACAGCTCAAATGCAGAGGATGATGAGGGAGAATACAGAGGAGTTATATGAGAGAATTGAGCGGTTAGAAAATCAAGAACATCGTGATGATGATGGAGGTAGAAGGAGGATTGATGGAAGGAGGAGAAGAGATAATGAAGGTGATGCTAGAGAGGACCGAATTGAGGGAGTGAAGCTTAACATTCCACCTTTCAAGGGAAGAGTGATCCAGAGGCTTATCTTGAGTGGGAGATGAAGATTGAGCAGTTGTTCTCATGCCACAATTACAATGAAGAAAAGAAAGTAAAGGTGGCAGCCATGGAGTTCACAGATTATGCTCTTATTTGGTGGAACCAATTGCAAAAGGAGCGACTTAGAAATGAAGAACCTTTGGTGGATACTTGGATTGAAATGAAGAGGTTGATGAGAAGGAGATTTGTCCCTTCCTATTATCATAGGGACCTTCATAACAAGCTTCAAAGACTCACGCAAGGTAGTAGGAGTGT
Source organism: Dalbergia oliveri (assembly GCA_030441495.1). Classification (NCBI taxonomy): domain Eukaryota; kingdom Viridiplantae; phylum Streptophyta; class Magnoliopsida; order Fabales; family Fabaceae; genus Dalbergia; species Dalbergia oliveri. The sequence goes on from JAMLFY010000235.1 coordinate 1,602, forward strand.
TGATGAATATTACAAGGAGATGGAGGTGTCTTTGATTAGAGCCAATGTGAATGAAGATAGGGAGGCTACTATGGCACGCTTTTTGAATGGGCTAAATAATGACATTAGAGATGTGGTTGAGCTACAAAATTATGTGGAGTTGGAAGACTTGGTACACCAAGCTACCAAAGTGGAGCAGCAACTTAAGAGAAAAGGTACCATGAGAAGGAATTCTTCTAATTTCAATTCTTCAAATTGGAATGAAAGAAATAAGAAGGAGGGAGGTACTTCTTCAAACAATACCATGGCTGCACCTCAAAGGACTCAATTCAAGCCCAATGAGACCCCTAAAAAAACAAGGAGTAGTGAGATAAAATGCTTCAAGTGTTTAGGGAGAGGTCACATAGCTTCGGCATGTCCAACCAAGAAGACTATGTTACTTAAGGAGAATGGAGAAATTACTAGTGAGTCTTCAGCTAGTGAAGCCGAGGAAGAGGAAGAGGTAGATGAAGAGATCATTGTGGAGGCCAAAGAAGGAGATTTATTGATGATTAGGAGGTTGCTTGGAAGTCAGATGCAATCACTTGATGATTCCCAAAGAGAGAACATTTTTCACTCTAGGTGTTCAATCAATGGGAAACTATGTTCTTTGATTGTGGATGGAGGGAGTTGCACCAATGTGGCCAGTCAAGATTAGTGTCCAAATTAAACTTGGAGACCAAGCCACATCCTAGGCCATACAAACTCCAATGGCTTAGTGAAGATGGAGAGATGACCGTGAGCAAGCAAGTGGAGCTGCACATTTCCATGGGACAATACAATGACAAAGTGATGTGTGATGTGGTTCCAATGGAGGCAAGTCATATTCTCTTAGGGAGGCCGTGGCAATATGACACCAAAGCTGTTCATGATGGGTTCACAAACAAGATTTCTTTCATGCATAATGGGAGGAAAATTGTACTCAAACCTTTATCTCCTAGAGAGGTGTGTGAGGATCAAATAAAATTGAGAGAAAAGAGATGAGTGACACACAAAAGAGTGAAACACTTGATAAAAAGAAAAGTGGAAAGAAAAAGAGTGAAACACTTGTGGGATTGAGTGAAACACTTGAGAGAAAAAGAGTTGTTTAGTAAAAGAAAGTGAGGTGAAGAAGCTGCTGCTTGCCAACAAGCCACTTTATTTACTTTATTGCAAGAAAAATGTTTTAACTACTGATAACTCTAATAAAAGTGTTGCCCCTACTAGTGTTAAGTCTCTTTTGGAGGAATACAAGGACGTGTTTCCAAAGGAGGTTCCAAGTGGATTGCCACCTTTGAGAGGGATTGAGCATCATATTGATCTCATCCCTGGTGCATCTTTACCTAATCGACCAGCTTATAGGAGCAATCCTCAAGAGACCAAAGAAATACAAAAGCAAGTTGAGGAGTTGATGACAAAAGGTTGGGTGCAAGAAAGCTTGAGTCCGTGTGCTGTTCCAGGAATTTGGTGCCTAAAAAGGATGGGACTTGGAGGATGTGCAGTGATGTAGAGCAATCAACAACATCATAGTCAAGTACCACATCCTATTCCCAGGTTAGATGACCTTCTTGATGAACTGTATGGTGCCTGTTATTTTTTTAAATTGATTTAAAAGTGGGTATCATCAGATTAGGATAAGGGAAGGGGATGAATGGAAAACTGCCTTTAAAACTAAGTATGGTTTGTATGAGTGGCTGGTTATGCCTTTGGGCTAACTAATGCCCCAAGCACTTTTATGAGATTAATGAACCATGTCTTAAGAGATTTTATTGGCAAGTTTGTTGTTGTTTACTTTGATGACATTCTGATTTATAGCACTAGTTTTGACTTGCATATTGAACATTTGAGGGCCGTCATGCATGTGCTTAGAACAGAAAAATTGTATGCTAATCTTGAGAAATGCACTTTTTGCACCGATCATGTGGTGTTCTTAGGCTTTGTTGTGAGTGCAAAAGGAGTGCAAGTTGATGAGGAAAAGGTTAAGGCCATTCAAGAGTGGCCTACGCCTAAGAATGTGAGTGAAGTGAGGAGTTTCCATGGTTTAGCTAGTTTCTATAGGAGGTTTGTTAGGGACTTTAGCACCTTGGCTGCGCCTCTTAATGAGATAGTTAAAAAGCATGTGGGTTTCAAATGGGGAGAGAAACAAGAGCAAGCCTTTGCTGCCCTTAAGCATAGGCTAACTAATGCACCCATTCTTGCTTTGCCCAATTTTGGTAAATCTTTTGAACTTGAATGTGATGCATCAAACGTGGGCATTGGGGCTGTTTTGATGCAAGAAGGCCATCCGATTGCTTATTTTAGTGAGAAGTTAAATGGGGCTGCCCTAAACTATACCACTTATGATAAGGAATTGTATGCCTTAGTGCGTGCTTTGAAAACTTGGCAGCATTATTTGTTCCCCAAAGAATTTGTAATTCATAGTGATCATGAGTCCCTAAAATACTTGAAAGGACAAGGCAAGCTAAATAAAAGGCATGCCAAATGGGTTGAGTTTTTGGAACAATTTCCATATGTCATTAAGTATAAAAAGGGGAAGGGGAACATAGTGGCTGATGCTTTATCTAGGAGGCATGCATTACTTTCTACTCTTGAAACAAAAATTTTTGGGCTTGAGACTTTGAGAGAAATGTATTTGCATGATGCTGAATTTTCAGAGATATATGCTGCTTGTGAAAATGTGTCTCAAAATGGTTACTATAGGTACAATGGATTTTTGTTTAAAGAAAAAAGATTGTGTGTGCCTAAGTGTTCCATAAGAAATTTGCTTGTGAAAGAGGCACATGAGGGGGATTAATGGGACATTTTAGGGTGCATAAAACTTTGGACATATTGCATGAACATTTTTATTGGCCCCATATGAAACATGATGTGCATAAATATTGTGAGCATTGCATTGTTTGTAAAAAGGCAAAATCAAAAGTGATGCCACATGGTTTATATACTCCTCTACCCTTGATTTTCCGTGGATTGATATATCTATGGACTTTGTTTTGGGGCTGCCTAGAACAAAGAATGGCAAGGATTCTGTTTTTGTGGTTGTGGACAGGTTTTCAAAAATGGCACATTTTATACCTTGCAAAAAGGTTGATGATGCTTGCCATGTAGCTGACTTATTTTTCAGGGAAGTGGTGAGACTCCATGGGCTACCTAGGAGCATTGTAAGTGATAGGGACACTAAGTTCCTAAGTCACTTTTGGAGAACTTTGTGGGGTAAGCTTGGTACTAAATTACTTTTCTCTACTACTTGTCACCCACAAACTGATGGGCAAACTGAGGTAGTGAATAGGACTTTAGGCACCTTGCTTAGGACCGTTTTAAAGAAAAATCTTAAGTCTTGGGAAGAATGTTTGTCTCATGTAGAATTTGCTTATAATAGGGCTGTCCATAGCACAACTAATTGTTCACCATTTGAAATTGTGTATGGATTTAACCCTATGACACCACTTGATCTATTACCTATGCCTAACATTACGTTTTTAAGCATAAGGATGCACAGGCTAAGGCGACTATGTGAGAAAGCTGCATGAGCGTGTGAAAGCTCAAATTGAGAAGAAAATTGAGAGCTATGCCAAACAAGCAAACAAGGGAAGAAAGAAAGTTGTATTTGAACCTGGAGATTGGGTTTGGGTGCACATGAGGAAAGAGAGGTTCCCTGAACAAAGAAAGTCCAAACTCCAACCTAGAGGGGATGGTCCTTTCCAAGTGTTAGAAAGGATCAATGACAATGCTTACAAAATTGATTTGCCTGGTGAGTATAATATCAGTGCCACTTTTAATGTTGCTGATTTGTCTCTTTTTGATGCAGGTGATGAGGCCTTGGATTTGAGGTCAAATCCTCTTCAAGAGGGAGGGGATGATGAGGACACGGCTAGTGGCAAGGACAATAAGGCACTTCAAGGACTTGGGGGACCTATGACAAGATCAAGGGCTAGGAAAGCAAAGGAGGCATTAAAACAAGTTGTAGCAACAATTCTGGAGGCTGCCCCTAAGTTGGAAGACTTGAAGCCCAAAATGGTGCATTGCATTGCCCCACTTGAAGACCCCTGATGCTATATGGGCTGACACCATCTTTTTAAGCCTTTTTATGTTACTAAATAAAGTTTGTAATAAGTATATTTGGGCTGTCCTATGGGCATACGAATTTAGCTTGGATTTTGGGTTGTTTTCTTTAATTTTTATTAAGTTTTTTTTAAGTGGGCTGAAAGGCCCATATGAGGGAGCATGAATTTTATCCATGTTGGGCTGAATTAGTAAGCTGTTGGGTTAGGTCTAAGCAAATTTGTAAGTTGTTGCTCATTATAAAAGGCAAACCCTAACTTTTGGAGAGGCAATTCAGATCATATTTGCTTGTGAGACTTGCTCTCTCTTGGTTCTTCATAGAATTCTCTGAACTTATCAAGGGTGCTCATCCTTGTGGCGTTCCTAGGCTTATCAATCTCTTGATTGTGGCGCCTTGTTTACTCTCGTCCATATCTCAAGATATACGAATCAGATTTCAATGATTCTTGAGCCTAAATTGAGTTTCAGAACGTCAGTTTTCTTCTCGTTTTTGAATCGTCGAATTCCGAGACCTGTAGCTTGAGATACGAAGCCGTGTTAATTTCGGATTGTATCTGTGTTTTCCAATCTTGGTAGATCCTTCTTGTGATTCATGGAGTTTGGATCATATCATGTGGTAATCAGAGCTCAGTTCTAAGGTTGGATAATTTGGTACTGATTTTATTTTACTTTTCTCTTGTCCTGCTTTGTTTCTTTTCTGTCTATTGTCTATGTTCAATTGTTTGTCCTGTCTTCTTTGTTAATTGGGTGCTGGATTTATTTAAAGTCAATTACATTTCTGCAGTCCTTTATTTTCCTATAATTTGTGCAGCACCTATTTGTCAATTGTTCTCAATTAGTGCAAATTCCAGCATTTTTTTTCTTCTGAAATTCTACATCAACTTGCTGTTATTAACTGTTGAGTTAGAAGCAAAAGTAACCAAAAAAAAAAAAGATTGAAAATAGAAAACAAAAGAGTCAAAAAAAAAAACAAAGAGAAAGAAGTTTAACAAAGAAAACAGCAACTATTTTTTTTTCTTTCTATAAATTCAGTGCACAGTGCTTGATTGATAAAGTTCCTACGTGTCTTGCTGAGTTTGTTGTGTCTTCTGTCATCACTTAGCTGTTCTTGTTTGTCATCACATTGTTGAGTTTTCAGGAGTAGTCTTGTGTGTTTGTGGAGAATCTATTAAGAATTTCAAGAGAGCTATTGAGTGGTAAAAGGCAAGAGAGTACTTTACACAAAAGCCTATTAGAGAGCAACAAACACGAGTGATACATCTCTAAGAGTGTAAACACGTGAGAAGTGTGGTGAGGTCCTATTGCTTTCACTTTCGTTTTCTTTACTTGAATTATGGCAGGAACAGGTGATGGTGACCTTCCTCCTCAGGGAAACAATAGATTGTTAGTGGAGGCTATTACAGCTAAATGAGAGGATGATGAGGAGAATAGAGGAGTTATATGAGAGAATTGAGCGGTTAGAAATCAAGAACATCGTGATGATGATGGAGGTAGAAGGAGGATTGATGGAAGGAGGAGAAGAGATAATGAAGGTGATGCTAGAGAGGACCGAATTGAGGGAGTGAAGCTTAACATTCCACCTTTCAAGGGAAGAGTGATCCAGAGGCTTATCTTGAGTGGGAGATGAAGATTGAGCAGTTGTTCTCATGCCACAATTACAATGAAGAAAAGAAAGTAAAGGTGGCAGCCATGGAGTTCACAGATTATGCTCTTATTTGGTGGAACCAATTGCAAAAGGAGCGACTTAGAAATGAAGAACCTTTGGTGGATACTTGGATTGAAATGAAGAGGTTGATGAGAAGGAGATTTGTCCCTTCCTATTATCATAGGGACCTTCATAACAAGCTTCAAAGACTCACGCAAGGTAGTAGGAGTGTTGATGAATATTACAAGGAGATGGAGGTGTCTTTGATTAGAGCCAATGTGAATGAAGATAGGGAGGCTACTATGGCACGCTTTTGAATGGGCTAAATAATGACATTAGAGATGTGGTTGAGCTACAAAATTATGTGGAGTTGGAAGACTTGGTACACCAAGCTACCAAAGTGGAGCAGCAACTTAAGAGAAAAGGTACCATGAGAAGGAATTCTTCTAATTTCAATTCTTCAAATTGGAATGAAAGAAATAAGAAGGAGGGAGGTACTTCTTCAAACAATACCATGGCTGCACCTCAAAGGACTCAATTCAAGCCCAATGAGACCCCTAAAAAAACAAGGAGTAGTGAGATAAAATGCTTCAAGTGTTTAGGGAGAGGTCACATAGCTTCGGCATGTCCAACCAAGAAGACTATGTTACTTAAGGAGAATAGAGAAATTACTAGTGAGTCTTCAGCTAAGCCGAGGAAGAGGAAGAGGTAGATGAAGAGATCATTGTGGAGGCCAAAGAAGGAGATTTATTGATGATTAGGAGGTTGCTTGGAAGTCAGATGCAATCACTTGATGATTCCCAAAGAGAGAACATTTTTCACTCTAGGTGTTCAATCAATGGGAAACTATGTTCTTTGATTGTGGATGGAGGGAGTTGCACCAATGTGGCCAGTTCAAGATTAGTGTCCAAATTAAACTTGGAGACCAAGCCACATCCTAGGCCATACAAACTCCAATGGCTTAGTGAAGATGGAGAGATGACCGTGAGCAAGCAAGTGGAGCTGCACATTTCCATGGGACAATACAATGACAAAGTGATGTGTGATGTGGTTCCAATGGAGGCAAGTCATATTCTCTTAGGGAGGCCGTGGCAATATGACACCAAAGCTGTTCATGATGGGTTCACAAACAAGATTTCTTTCATGCATAATGGGAGGAAAATTGTACTCAAACCTTTATCTCCTAGAGAGGTGTGTGAGGATCAAATAAAATTGAGAGAAAAGAGAGTGCAAGAGAGAAAAGAGATGAGTGACACACAAAAGAGTTAGAATTTGTTAATTATTTTAAAATTTTTAATCTAGTTAGAATTTCCCCCCAAAAGCCACAAATTTTGAATTAAAATTTCATCCAAAAAGGCTATGCAAAAGCTAGGATTTGACTACACCTAAGCTAGCACTTTAACTAAGCTTCCAAGACAAGCTTTGGAAGATATTTTCCTTCCATCCAAGGCCAAAAAATTTCGGCCAACCTTCCCCCCTAAATTAGCCACAACATTTCATTCTTTATAAATAACACACATTGGAAAGCTTGGCCATTTCTTTAGATCATTTGCTAAGTTGTGCATTCTTGCAATTTCTCTTGTTTTCTCTCATTTTCTCTCTCCTTCTAAGTTCTTTTTCTTCCTTCCTCAAAGAACCACCACCACCACCTTGAGCCACCACAAACAACCATAAACCACCACTACCTCACCTTAAACCATCCCTCAAACACTTAAACTTTCCATTCCCAAGCTTAGAAACTCAAGGAAAAATCATCTTCCTTGAGCTTCCTCTTTGGCCGAATCCATCATCACTTCCAAGAGGAGATTTTGTCTTCTCAAACTCTTCAAGAATCAAGCTTTCTTTCTTCCATTTCAAAGACTTCCTTAGGTAGGGGTTTTCTTTCAAGTTTTCTTTACTTTCTTTGAGAAAGTTTCTAGTTTTCTCTTGGTTTCAAACTCTTTTTCTTCCCCTTTGTATTTTCGGCCATGAGGCCATTTTACAAAACCAATCTTTAGCTTGATGATGAGGTCTCATGGAGATAGTTTGGTGTTTGCCATGAGAGAAACCTCTAAAGCTTGGATCTTGGCCTAGGACCATATACAAACTCGGTTTTTCCTTTTTCTTAGCAAGTTCAAAGTTTTGGTTTTTCATTTCCTTTCCTTTATGATTCCGGTTCCTTCTTGGTTTTACCTAGTTCAAAGTTTTGGTTTTTATTCCTTAAGTTTCGGTTTCTTTCCTTTTTGCTTTGTCCAAGCTTTGGTTTTTATTTCTTTTTCTTCAATGGTTTCTTTTTTCCTTTCCTCTCTTGAACAAAGTTTGCTAAAAATGTTAAGGTAGCCCTTTTATGTTTGTTTGAAAGGTTGTCTCTTGAAAATCGTTTCCTTGAGCTTGATGATGGTGTTCGAAGAACATAAGACTTCCTTGGTGTCTTGATGCTAAGAACTCTAAAGCTCACTTTATGATACATAATGGGTTGAGGTTTTTATGTTCCTTTAAAGTCTTGCAAGAGCTCTAGTAAAGATTAAAACAAGAATGTGCATCATCACTTAATAAATCTCAAAGCCTACCTATTTCAACCTTAAAGTTGATTGTTGATTTGGGGTAAACACCCCAAGAGGCCTAGAGCACTAAAATAAAGAATTGAACCTTGCATTTCATGTTTACTTTCTTATCTATCATGTTTATATTTTACGCCATCACTTAAACTCCAAAGATAATAAATGAGTGCACCTCATATTTATTTTATGCTCTCACTTTATTTTCTAAAGAAGAGTAAAATGTTGCATAGCATGTTTAAATTTATGTCACAACCTAAATGGTCTAGAGCTCAAAGACTTGCCCAAGTATCCAATGTAAAGTTTTAAGAAAAATGTTGGTTTTTCAATGAAGCCATTTCAGCCTTGTGGTGATGATGATGGGCTTGGTGTGAGTTCATCTAGTCACAAGTGCCCATAGCCATGTTTTGGAATTTTTCTAAGCTTAGGAGTATCTAAGGAACATTATGAATGAGATTATATGTTTTAAATCTATTTTATGAGAAAATTAATTTAGCTACTGATCTTGCTTGGACTTTAATGATTTTAATGAGATAAATTGGTTTCTAAAAGAGTTTGAGTTCCTAAAATTGTTCCAAGAGAAAACTAGCAACTTGTATGCATTTTAATTCATGAGATTATGTGATTTTATGGGCTTATGATTTTGGTTCTGCCCTTCATGATTGGCTGCTGTACAAATGTTGTTCTAAGGTGTTAAAATGTGTAAAATTATGTTTGAGTGAAGGGAGGATCGATTTAGAGAAGTTAGAAAAGAATAAGTAACTTAAAAGGATTAAGAATGAGAATTCTAGAACACCTTAATGCACAAATTTGCAAAACTGTTCCAGCATAATTAATTCAAGTGTAAATGGTTCATAATCAGTAGGATATGCATAAAAACCTTTCATAAATGATTAGGTGTTAATTACTAAGCTTAAGGTGATGATAAGGACTTAAAATAGGAATTCTAGCACACTTAGACATGGCAAAATGTGATTCTGTCCAGCAAAACTAAATTGAGGAAAATAAGTTATAACTTAGTAAACATGCCTAGGAATCCCTCATAATTGGTTTAGGGATTGATTATGAAGCCTTAGGCGAAGACAGATCTTAAAAAGGATCAAGAACGGAGATTCTAGAGCCCCGTAAGTATATGATATTTTTCCGGCCCAAACTACATAATGCTGTTTGGAATTTTAAGTGTGCCTAAAACTTAGTGAGAATTTTAAGTAATGATCCCTTAGGTGTTATAAAAATCCTTAGCAAGGATTAGAATGACCGAAATGCAAGTTTAAAGCCCGTAAGGGGTCAAAGCATAAGATACTATGAGATAGGTGGACGAGAGTATGATTATGATGATGAACCTCGTGCACACTTATGATAATGTGGCTATGTTAAGTTCCTTGAGCATGAGACTTTATGTGCATGACTTGATTTGGTGATATGATGAAATGTTGTGTTTGAGATGCATAATGTTTCAAAGCTATGAATGAAATTGAGGAATATGCTCATGTGAACTAGAAAGTTATTGCAATGAGAAAGTTCCATGAAAATGATGCATGTGACTGAAATTATGTGGCATGACTCAATTTTGAGGAAATTCGGAGAGTAGCGTTATGCCGCCGAATTTCCATCAAATTTGAGGGATAAAGAAAGTTTTTGAGAAAAATGAAGTTTAAAGTTATATGCCGAGACACATTTCTCCTGCTTCTGAGGAGAAAGTAAACCCGTGGGTATGGACGTCGAGCCATACCGAGCTGACAAGTCACTTGGCTTAACCAGTCGTTTCGAAGGATGAAAGTACATGATGTTTAAGGTGACACACCGAGACGTACTTCTCCGCTTCTGAGGAGAAGGTAAAACCGTGAGGGCATAGACATTAGCCTGCAAAGCGGACAAGTCGTTGGCTTAACCAGTCGATGCGTTTTAAGAAGGAAAAAGTCCCATGATGGGTGATCCTCAGGCCCCCTACCCGTACTCGGGAGTCGGGATTATGATGATTATGATTATGTTTATGATTCGCTTATCAAGAGGATAAGTAAGAACTAGTGACGACTAGTTAAGTTATGAGCTCATAGCCTAGTTTAAGGGGTGCGGTTACTATATTATTGGTGTCACAAGTATGAGAAAAGGAAAGATGTTCAAAGAAAAGTTTCATGCCACTCAAATGTTGTTTGAATTATTGTTTGATTTACCTAAAGTGCTGCCATGCATCCATGAAATATTATGTTGCATACATGCATTAAGAATCATTATAAAAGACATGGACCTTGGATAAATACCTTTGCGAAAACTCCATAATGAACTAATGCATGCTTAACCTTTTCATAATAAACCCAAGGTTCCTGGGACGTAAACGATGACACTAGGATAGAGGACTTCCCTATGAGATTCTTTAGTAAGAATTCTCACCCCTCTCTCTCGTTTCATTCCGTTACGTCTTCAGATATCGATGGCGTCGTTCGTGATTTTCATTGACCCGCCCACATGGGAGGTGCACTATGACCCCGAGCATCAGTCTTACCACTTCAAGGGTCATTGCGAGGTACGCGTTTTGCATACGTGGACGCCCTTTTGCTTTCCCCGTCTCCAGCTATCGCTTCGACCCGACTTCACCCTTTGGCGACGACCTGATCTTTGAGAGGACAGGACCCCGAGACGAGCAGGCCGTCGTGCCCATCCTTCCTCGTCAGAGCTCTTCCCTTCGCTTCCTATGGGTCTCTGAGGAGGAAGCGAGGACACGCCACCCAGCCGAGGCATACGAGGCGCGTTCGACAGCCCGAGAGGCGACCACGACGCGGAGGCCACACTGTTCCCTCGATTGCTATGCCTAGATCCCCTCTTCGTTGGGCTACATCCAGGAGCTTCGTCAGTTCGCGGGCTATATCTCCCCAACGAGATCGGATCGCCAGGAGGCTTGGAGAGAGAGGGTAGCGATAGTTAGGTGCTTATCTTTTGGGGTTATTCCATGTATTTGTTATCATGTTTTCTTATTTTATGTCTTTGTACTGGAAGCTCTGCCCACTAGTATGGGTAAGACTTTATGTTTTTGTTATATTTCTATTGTGATGTACTAAACTATATTATCTAATGTAATGAGGAATGATGTTTATGATGGATGTGTTCTTTAATGTTTATGTTCTGGATGTTTTATTTATTCTTCCGCTTCACGTTGTTTATGATACGCGCAAAGGCTCGCACTTTGTTTTATATAAATCATTTCAAAAAAAATTACCCGTATTTTCCGCTAAGTATTTTATAAATGAATTTAAAGAGAAGTAATAAATAATAATTAGTCTTGATACGTCCTAGGCGTATTGGGGTTAAATATTAGGGTGTTACATCTGGAGCCTACGTATAGCCCTACCCCGAGTTTGTCCAACCTTCATGATGTTTTCCATGTCTCCCAGTCAGGAAATATCATTCTGACCCAAAGTCATGTACTAGAGCCAAAACATGTACAATTAAGAGATGACCTAACGTTTAACTTACCACCCACGAGAATCGTTGACCGAGGAGTTAAGCAAAAGGAACAAGGTTGAACCCCTAGTCAAAGTAGCATGGGGACGAGGTGAAATCGAAGAAGTTACATGGGAGCTGGAATTAGATATGCAAGCACAGGATCGAGCCGCTCCTTGTAAAGAATTTCGAGGGCGAAATTCTTTTAAGGAGGGGAATGTAACGCCCCAATTTTTACTGTAATTTTTACTGTCATTAGGAATTACCAAATTATTGTAGGTAAATATTATATAAAATTTGAGACCAAACAATCCTTAATAAAGGAATATAACGTTAGAAGAGAAGTTAGGAGCAATTCGTGCAAGTATTGCAAACCCCGAATTCCTGGACGTGTAAAATGAACAAAATGCCCCTAAGGTTATTTTACTCAGAAATGAGGATCGTGGGCCCCGTCCTCAAGGGATGTTCTGAGGATAATAGGGATTGTTTGTGTTATGTGTGTTAATAGAGGAGAAGAATCTCAATTTTGAGTTTCGACGCGCAAAATGACCAAAACGCCCTGAAACGTTTTAATTCCGATTTGCGTGCACTTGAGCCCAAACCTCACTAAAATGTTTTAAAACATGTTTTTAAGTTATGATTGTGCATTGGTTAAGCTCGGGTGGCCTCGAGGCTTTTTAGTAAAATGACCATTTTGCCCCTATTTTTGTGCAGTTTGCAAATTTTGAGATTTTTGATTCGTCTAATGAAACCTAAGCAATATTAGGCTCAAATTAAAGCTTATTAAATTCTAATTACTAATTTAGAGTCAAAATTATTTATTTAAATTGATTAGAACCTAAAATTGCTTTAAAACACTCAAATTGCTTATTAATTCACTTAACCCCTTAACCGTAAATTCTCTAAATTGCATGAATACCATGCCTACACCTAAATAATACATGGAACACACAAAACCCTCTTCCATGAGGCTGTAATGCACGAAATAATTCAGCCATAATCATTAGAATTATTGCAAGATAATGCACTAAAACAAAATGCCAAAAAATTCCCTAAAACATGGCATAAAACATGCCTTAAACAAGAAATGATTTTCCTCCCTTTGTTCCCCATTAAAAATCCAAAATTATGCCTCCTCCTCTTGTCATACATGAGCTTGAATTCCTCTATAAATATGCTTACTTGAGGAGCCTTGGAAGCCTTGCTCATAACTTACACAAATTCTAGTTTTAGGAGCACCAAAAGCTTTCTTTCATCCTCCTCCTTGGCCGAAATTTCTGCTCCCATTTCTCAAAGAGATTTTCTTTCATTTCACTCAAGGAAATCAAGTCCAATTCCTTTCCTTCAAATCAAATTAGGTAGGGAGTTGTTTTTAAGTTTATTTATATGCTTTACTAAGTGTTGTTCTTGGTTCAAAATGATGATTTTATGGATTTTCTCTAGTTTTTCCATTTGGTTTTCTTCTTCCTTTTCTTTGAACAATTTGGCCATATAGCCTAGGTGGGACTAAGATGATGGCTTGATGATGAGGACCTTGAGGGTGGGTTGTGAATCCATCACAAGTTAGGCCTCTAAAGCTTAAAAGTTCCACTTGATGCAAAACTTTAAAGAATAATATTTTTATAATGTTTTATGATCTTGAGTTTAGAACTTGAAAGATGTATTTTTCACTTTGTCTTGCTAAGATATATATATTGGGTTGATATTATATGTTCCTAAAAGTCTTGGAGGAGCTCTAGTAAAGAATAAAATGAACTTGCATCCATGTTTAAGTTTATGCCTTGCATAACCATGTTTACTTTCTATGTCATCACTAAATTCTTAAGAATAAATAAATGAACTTGCATATTCATGTTTAAATTTCCAAGCTTGCATTTCATGTTTATGTTTCAAGTTGTCACTTAATCTTCAAAGATAATAAAGAATGCCTCTCATATTTATTTTATGCTCTCACTTTATTTTATAATGGCTAAAAGAATCAATGCATGTCATGTTTATTTTATGTCATCACCTAAAGATCCTAGAGCTCAAAGACTTGCCCAAGTATCACAAGCAAAGTTGGAAATGGTAGTATCCTAAGGATGCATATTTCCTTAAGATTATTGGAGTCAAAGAATTTATTCTTTAAGAAGTCTTGAGTTGGAGCTTAATAAGAATTCTCTTCTCCCTTCACCGGTCTAGTGTGACTACGCTCCTCCATTTCTTATTTTTCTTTTATTAAGATTCTCTTCTCCCTCTACTGGTCCAGTTGGACTACGCCGCTCAGTTTCTTGCATCATGTTTACAATTCCAAGTTATCACCTTATAAAGATAAGATTAAAATGAGGTTGCATAGCATGTTTATGATTCTAGTATCACCTAAATCTTTAAAAGCTCAAGACTTGCTCCTTTTATCTTAAGTGAGAATTTTAATCATGAACATTTTTTCAATGTATAAATTGACCTCATGATTAAGGTAGGCCTAAAGTGATTTTTAAATAGCTACTGAGTTGGTTCTATAATTTCTTTCAAGATTACCAAAAAGAATTAGTTTCTAAAAGAGTTTTAAGGCTTGAAATGATATTACGGGAAACTAATATCTTGCATGTACTTAAAATGAGATATTAAACAATTATGTGAGGTTCATGATTCAGCCACTGATCTGAGTTAGTATTACTATGATTTGATATGTTTGAAGTTGTGATAATTATGTTTATTGATAAGGAATAATTCTATGCATGTTAGAAGTGAAATTAGCTACATAAAGCAACCGTAAAGCTTTAAATATTTTTACTGCCTATGCTGCCTCATATGGTTTAATAATGTTCTTAAGGCTTATAATTAATGGTAATGATGATAATGAATCCTTTAGATGCATGATTAATTAGTGTGATAATTGAGGTTACCCGATTTTAAAGTTTCGGATGTTTAAGAAGTTTTGGTAAGAATTTATGATGATAGTTCTTTGAAATTTAAAATGATAAGTCTATGAAGTGATTTGATGCTTATTAAGTATTTGATATCATTGAATGATTCCTGGCTTGCATGTTATAGTTACTGTTGCAAACAATGAGAATGCTTATGCATGAAATAATGAAATATTCTTTGTTATTTAAAAATTTACCCTTGTTGCTGAAGAAAGTATATTACTTAAAGTGTAATTTGGAAAGGTTCTGGCTAGGAAGACTTGGTATTTAAGCATGTCCATTTGTGACCCACCTCTCTTTCCTGGAATCTCCCTGATGCATGATTACAGTTGGTATATATATTATTCCAGAATAAGACTATAAACGAGAAAATGTTATAAATGATTATGAATTGAGAATTGTATTATGATATAACATGCAAAGACTTAAAGGTGACTTAAAATATATGAGAAAATGATCCTTTGGACCCGTCAACTATAGGTGGTGAAAAGGTGATTCTTGCCCCTAGTCCGTTCTCTCAAAGGGTAGGGACGGAATTTTTACTTATCAAAAGGGATAAGTATGTGCTGGTGACGACTAGCAAGGTATGAGCTCATAACCTAGATTACTCCCAAAATGGTGGAGTATAGGGTGGCCCCAAGGAAAATAATGATGATGATGACAAGATTTTAAGTCACCTAGGACACTAAAGGAATGAAATATGTGCACCATGTCTTCTGCATAGCTATTATGGTATGATGTTCTTCTGTGCATAGCATTTTATGAGATGATGATGAGAAATATGATGTTCTTCTATGCATGTTATTATGATATGAAGATGAGGAATATGATGTGTTGATGAAAGGAAAAGTTCATTATTGCTAAGTTTATGATGCATTATAAGACGCATGATTAAAACGACGAACCTCGGAAGTATATTTTCGAACTTAATAAATCAATCTTAGTATGCTCACTATTTCATAATAACCCCGAGGTTCCTGGGGACGATGATGATGACACAATGCATCATGAGGTGAGTACCCTATTGAGATTCTTTTTATAAGTTTCTCACTCCCTCTATTTTTCTTTCCATCTCGTCTTCAGAAATAGAAGGAAGCGTTCGTGAATCACATTGAGGCTTTCACCGGTAGCGAACTTGATCCTAGTTTCACTCGTATATTTCAAATATCTATCCCTATCCTTGGAGTGTTATTACTAGGTGCCATTAATGGATGTCCTTCCATCCATATATTATTTGTTTTGTTAGATTGCCTACACCTAGTCTTATTCGTTGGTAGGCAAACTATCTATGTGTTATGTAATTATGGATGTTATATGATGGAGCCAATATGATGTGTTTTTCATGCTATATATGCATGTTATTCGTGCGGGGACGAGGCAGGAGTGATCGCCTGTTAGAGGGACCAAGGAGCGGCTCCTGCCTCCAGCGAAGGCATGAGAATGAACCGATTACACACTCGAATGAGAGGGATCTGAAGTTGTATAGGTATGGGACTAGACAGTTAAGGAAGGCTTATATGAATTGATTGGTACTACCTATGCCACAAAGATGCATCTTTCTTTTCGGTAGCCTATCACGAAGAACTCCAGTAGCGTGCTTGACTTGGGGTAATTTTGGGATGGGTGACCTCCTAGGAAGTTTTCCCAGGAAGCGTGTGAGTGAGGACAAAGCACTGAAGAAGACCCGTGTTGGTTTGTGGGGCAGCTGTCAATCCATAAAGCAGGAGGGATGTTACAAATGGTATCAACCGCACCTCTCCCAGGACGTGTGGTTCGGGACGAACCAAGCGGAAGCTAGTGGGCATGTAACGCCCGGGACGAGGCAGGGAGTGATCGCCGTGAGAGGCATCTACAGGAGCGGCTCTACCTCCAAGCGGAGGGGTACATGAATGAACCGATTACACACCCGAATCAGAGGATCTTAGTTGGATAGGTATGGGACTATACAGTTAAGGAGGGCTTATATGAATTGATTGGTACTACCTTTGCCACAAAGATGCATCTTTCCTCGGAGCCCATCACGAAAGAACTCACAGTTAGCGTGTCTTGACTTGGGTAATTTTGGAATGGGTGACCTCCTGGAAGTTTTCCTAGGAAGCATGTGAGTGAGGACAAAGCACGCTGAAAAGATCCGTGTTAGTTTGTGGGGAAGTCTAAATCCATAGAACAACAGGGGATGTTACAACAAACACACATAGGCAAAGGGTATTTGTTTTTCACCATTACACAATTCAATTGCCTATAGTCTATACACAACCTCATGCTCCCATCCTTCTTCTTACAAACAAGACCGGCTCCACAGTGGAGCACTAGGTCTTATAAAGTTCTTTTCTAATAGCTCCTCCAATTGGGTTTTCAACTCTTTTAGCTCTATGGGTGACATTCTATAAGGGGCTATTGAGATAGGCCGTTCTAGAACCAACTCACGGAGAACTCCACTTCTCTCTGAAGGAACTGTATCTCATATGGAAATGTAACACTCTAATAATTAACCTAATATGCCTAGGTCGTATCTGATTAATTACTAGACTTTACTCTTTGCTTCAGTTATTTAACCATACTTTGAAAATACTTATGAAATTACGAGCCATTTTTTTTTAAACATAATTGAAATCGTGAGCCTTGTGTAGCATGAATGATAATCGAGATAAAGCGGAAAACCAACGGGCATATTATGAAAAACACATCATATTGGCTCCATCATATAACATCCATAATTACATAACACATAGATATTTTGCCTACCAAGAGAGTTAAGCTAGATGTAGGCAATCAAACAAAACATAAATAGTATATGGATGGAAAAACATCCATTAACGGCACCTACTAATAACACTTCAAAGATAGGAATAGATATCCAAGCTCACGTGCAAAGTTTAGCGATACGTTCCTCAAGGATAATAAGCTAGTTCACCAGATCAAGTACATCTACCAGGTGAGAGCATCAACGGAATCACAAACATCACCATTACTTTCTGAAGACGAGATGGAAAGAAAAGAAGAGGGAGTGAGAAACTTATAAAAGAATCTCAGGAGGGTACTCACCTCATATGCATTGTGTCATCATCATCGTCCTCAGGAACCTCGGGGTTATTATGAAATAGTGAGCATGCTAAGATTGATTTATTAAGTTTGAAAATATACTTTACCGAGGTTCGTCGTTTTAATCATGCGTCTTATAATGCATCATAAACTTAGCATGTCATGTTTATAATGAACTTTTCCTTTCATATATAATAACATAGTTATGCATAAAATCACATCATATTCCTCATCATCATTTCATAATACTATGCATAGCAGAACATCATATTTCTCATCATCATCTCATAAATACTATGCATAGCAGAACATCATATTCACATAATGCATTTACTTAGTTTCTTAGGTGACTTAAAGTTACTTTCATCATCATTTTCCTGGGCCACCCTATACTCCACCCTTTTGGGAGTAATCTAGGTTATGAGCTCATACCTTACTAGTCGTCACTAGCATATACTTATCCTTTTGATAAGTTAAAATCCCACTCTACCCTTTTGAGAGAACGGTTTAGGGGGCAAGAATCACCTTTTCACCACCTATAGTCTGATGGGTCCAAAGGATCATTTCCTCATAAATTTAAGTCACCATTAAGTCTTTGCATGTTATATCATAATACAATTCTCAATTCATAATCATTCATAACATTTTCTCTTTTATAGTCTTATTCTGGAATAATATATATACCAACTGGAATCATGCATCCTGGAGATTCCAGGAAAGAGAGGTGGGTCACAAATGGACACGCTTAAATACCAAGTCTTTCCTAGCCAGAACCTTTCCAAATTACACTTTTACAATAATATACTTTCTTCCAACAACAAGGGTAAATTTTTAAATAACAAAGAATATTTCATTATTTCATGCATAAGCATTCTCATTGTTTGCAACAGCAACTATAACATGCAAGCCTAAATCATTCAATGATATCAAATACTTAATAAGCATCAAATCACTACATAGACTTATCATTTAAAACATCAAAGAGGCATCATCATAAATCCTTATCGAAAAGCTATCTTAAACAACCGAAACTCTAGAATCGGGCCTTAATTATTGAACTAATTAATTATGCATCTAAGGGACTTATTACCATCAATTATAAGTCCTAAGAACATTATTAGACTATATGGGGCAGCATAGACAATAAGTTGTTCTTAAGGTTTTACGATGTGCTAGAAGTTGCATTTTTAACCCTTCTCGTTATCCCTTTCCCTATGATGCTAAAATTAATTACTAAACCAATTATGAATCATTCTCCCTTATCTAAACATATAAAATCTGGTTCTTAAGGTCACTAAAGGCTCTGGACAGAATGCATAAATTTCATTCTCTAAAGTTCTAGAAATCTTGCTTTTACGGTTTTCTAGGAAGCTAGTTTTATCTCTAACATGCATAGAATCATTCCTTTAGCAATAAACCATAATTATCACAACTTCAAACATATTAAACCATCATCATACAGTAGTACTAAACTCAGATTAGTGGCTGAATCATGAACCTCACATAATTGCTTAAAATCACATTTTAAGTACAAGTAAGATACTAGTATCCCGTAAAATCTTTGCAAGGCCTTAAAACTCTTTTAAAAACTAATTCTTTTTGTTAATCTTGAAAGAAATTTTAGAACTAAATCAGTAGCTTATTTAAAATCACTTTAGGCCTACCTTAATCATGAGGCCGATTTATACATTGAAAGAATCTTCACGATTAAAATTTTCACTTAAGATAAAAGGAGCAAGTCTTGAGCTTTAGAGATTTAGGTGATAACTAGAATCATAAACATGCTATGCAACCTCATTTTAATCTTGTCTTTATAAGGTGATAACTTGGAATTATAAACATGATATGCAAGAAACTGGAGCGGGTAGTCCGCATTAAAGAAGAAGAGAATTCTTATTACATCTTATTAAGCTCCAAACTCAAGACTTCTTAAAGAATGAATTCTTTGACTCCAATAATCTTAAGGAAATTGAAAGTGAGCTTTAGAGTTCTTATTACCATGGTTCCAACTTTGCTTGTGATACTTGGGCAAGTCTTTGAGCTCTAGGATCTTTAGGTGATGACATAAAATAAACATGTCATGCATTGATTCTTTTAGCCATTATAAAATAAAGTGAGAGCATAAAATAAATATGAGATGCATCCTCTTTATTATCTTTGAAGATTAAGTGACAACTTGAAACATAAACATGAAATGCAAGCTTGGAAATTTAAACATGAGATATGCAAGTTCATTTATTCATTCTTGAGAATTTAGTGATGACATAGAAAGTAAACATGGTTATGCAAGGCATAAACTTAAACATGGATGCAAGTTCATTTTATTTCTTTACTAGAGCTCCTCCAAGACTTTAGAGAAATATAAATTCAACCCAATATATCTTAGCAAGACAAAGTGAAAAATACATCTTTCAAGTTCTAAACTCAAGATCTTTATTTTTACATCATAAAAACATCATTCTTTAAAGTTTTGCATCAAGTGGAATTTTCAAGCTTTAGAGGCCTAACTTGTGATGGATTTACAACCAACACTCAAGGTCCTCATCATCAAGCTATCATCATATTCCCATATAGGCCTTATGGCCGAAATGTTCAAAGGAAAAGAAAGAAGAAAACCAATGGAAAAGCTAGAGAAAGTCCATGAAATCATCATTTTGAACCAAGAACAACACTTAGCAAAGCATAGAAATAAGCTTAAAGACAACTCCCTACCTAATTTGATTTGAAGGAAAGGAAGAGAACTTGGTTTCTTGGAGTGAAATGAAAGAAAATCTCTTTGAGAAATTGAAGAAGAAGTTTCAGCCAAGGGGAGGAGGAAAGAAAGTTTTTGTGCTTTGTAAAAACTAGAAATTGTGTAATTATGAGCAAGGCTTCTAAGACTCCTTAAGCATGCCTATTTATAGAGATTTTGAGCTCATAAATGGACAAGAAAAGGAGGAAAGTCTGACCAAATTTGAGGAGGAAACAAGGAAGAAAAATCATCTTGTTTGGTGGCTTAAAACATGGAATCATGTTTCATGATTCCTTGTTTTCATACCTTGAGTTTTGTGCAAGTTTGACAAATTTTCTGATGCATATTAGGCCAATAATTTCATGCATTACAGCCCAAGGAGGATAAAATTTGTGTGTTCCATGTATTATTTAGGTGTAGGTAGGTATCTTTGCAAATTAGAGAATTTACAATTAAGGGCTTAGGTGAATTAGTAAGCAATTTGAGTGTTTTTAAGCAATTTTAAGTTCTAATCAATCTAAATAAATAATTTTGACTCTAGATTAATAATTAGAATTTAATAACCTTTAATTTGAGCCTAATATTGCTTAGGTTTCGCTATACGAATCAAAAATCTCAAAATTTGCAAAACTGCACAAGAGAGGGACAAAATGGTAATTTTACTTAAAAATTGCCCGAGACCACCCGAGCTTAACCAATGGTTAATCATAGCTTAAAAACATGTTTTAAAACATTTTAGTGAGGTTTGGGCTCATTTGGCACGTAAATGGAAGTTAAAACAGCAGGGCGTTTTGGTCATTTCACGCGTCGAGCTCAAAATTAGGATTCTTCTCCTCTATTAACACACATAACACAAACAATCCCTTATTATCATCAAAACATCCCCTTGAGGACGGGTGGGGCCCACGATCCTCATTTTCTAGTAAAATAACCTCAGGGCATTTTGGTCATTTTACACGTACAGAAAATTGGGGTTTGCAACTCTCACGAATTGCTCCTAACCTTTCTTCTAATGTTATATTCCTTTATTAAGGATTGTTTGTCTCAAATTTTATGTAAGAATTACCTAGAGTAATTCGGAATTTCTAACGATAAAAATTCGGGGCGTTACATGAAATACCTTGAGGTACTCTTTGACCACTAGTATATCATCTATGTTCTGCGAAGTGTACCTCACTCGCAGCTAGAAGGACATATCCCTTAGTTTTCTCCACTAGAGAAGACATCTATGGTATTCATATAAAGTTTCAAAGGTTTGACTAGTTTTGCTAGGGAAAGATGAAAGATAATAGATTTAGTGTAACAATCTAACAACACATGGTTAGCGTGAAGCCAATTCATGCCAAGAATTATTCCTATGTCTTTCAAGGGTAAACAAATCAAATCTATGTTAAAAGACCTATTTCAACATGATATGACAATTTAAACAACAGTTGTAGGTATGTACAAGACGATTTGTGGGGTAGAGACAATGAGATCAAAGGAAGCTTAGAAACTTTCAAATTTAGAGACTTTACACTAGCACGTGAGATGAAAGAATGAGTAGCACTAAGTCATATAATACACTTAAGGTTCTACCATTTACTTCGCACTTACCTTCGATGAGGTCGTTGGATCTTAGGATCTTCCGCATTGAGGTGAAGACCCTCCCTTGGTGTTGTGGCCTAGGGTTCTGACTCTATGACCCTCCGCTTCTACAATCTTTAGCGTAGTGGCCGGGCTTGCCACATCGAAAGCAGCTCCTTGCCCCGCATGGCAAGGGAGGTTACCGTGACTCTTTTCACATCGGGGGCACACCGTGGCCGCGGGTTGGGGGGAGGAGGGGCTCCTTGGGTGCCTTATTCTTGTTCCCATTGGGCCCTCCTTGTTGGTTGTTGATGCGAGGACTGCCCGCTCCTCCTCATTATTACGGTCCTCGGCCGTTGTGGTTGAATGGTGGCCTCGAGTGTTACCGAAAGGGTTAGTTGTTGGGTCCTCTTTGTTGTGGTTGTTGTTGTTGTTGATGTTGTTGATGCTTGAACTGGTTGGCTTGGTAGGATAGTAGTCGCGCGGACTGACGTGGTGTTGCGACTTGAACCTCTGGGCTTGGTCCCAAACCATGGGGACATCCGCCCTCACGGCACTCAGCTTCTGTGCCCCTCTTCAATGATTCGGACTTGTTGATTAGGGTAGGAAGTCCCTAATCTCCATGTGTGCTATAGCCACGTTAAGCTGGCCCTCAACCCGGCCTCGAACTTAACACACTTCCATACCTCATCGGATTCCCTTGGAATACCCAAAAGAACTTGATCAATTCTTCAAACTTTGCCGTGTATTGGGCGACAGACGATCCACCTTGGACCAATTGCATGAACTCGATGTCCTTCGCATTCCTAACTGAACTCGGGAAATACTTCTCATAGAAGTGAGTCTTGAACAGCTTCCAGTTTTACCGTGTGTAGCTTCAGCAGCCTTTTCCGGTGCCGTCCACCAAAACTCCGCGTCAGGTCCATCATGTAGGCAGCAAAAGTAACCTTCTACTCCTCCGAGAAAGCAACTACCAAGTAGATCTTCTCCATGTTTTTTATCCATTCATCTACCTTGTCGGGTTCAAGGCTCCGCGGAAGGTTAGGGATTGCCCTGTGGAACTCCCCAAACGGGCTTGTTCTACGCTTCAGCAGAAGGGACTTTGAGCAGCATCCTCCTGATTCATGCGATCGAACATACTCTCCATCGCTCTTGCCATCTCACATAAGCAGCTAGTCTCATTCCCTTGTTCACCTTTGTTTGCGTTCCTATTTTGCCTTGAGGTGCCATTAGTCCCTAAACACACAAGTCAACAAACACTGAGGTGATCATGCTCAATATCCCAAGCTAGATGAGCTAGTTACCATGGCACAAGCAAGCAAATAGGGTCATGTGTGTTTATCCTACAGCTTATCTCTAATAGGTAAGCACTATACATGACATACTACCATAACATGCCTCTAAGCATGGTTAGTCCAATCCTTTAGGCTCGTGAGAATGAATCTCATACCATAATGTAACACCCTAATATTTAACCCAACACGCTTCAGACGTATTAAAATTAATTATTAGTTATTACCTCTTTTTAAATTCATTTGCAAAACTACTTAGCGAAAAATACGGTAAATTTTGTTATTGAAACTTATAAAACAAGATGCAAGCCATTGTGTGCATTATGAGCGAAACGTAAGCGGAAGAAGAAGAATAAATCACATAATATAAAAAATAAGAACACCTCAATCATAGAGACAACCATCATAATATTAAATCTCATAGTTTAGTACAACAACTGAAATATAACATAAAGTCATACCCATATGAGTGAGTAGAGCTTGCAGGACATGAACATAAAATATAGGAAAACATAAACAGCTAATACATGGAAAACCCCAAAAGTCCAACCTAGCCGACCGCGAACCCTCCCCTTTAAAACCTACAGACGACGCTAGTCCTCCTACGGAGAGATGTAGCTCGCAAACCGTCCAGCTCCTCCATGTGGCCCACGAAGCGGGGGCGTGGGCATGCGGATCATTGAGCGACGTGGCCTCCTTGGCGGGATGCTTCGGGCTGATGTATGCGCTTCACAGACCTCGGCTGAGACTTGGATCTCGCTACCCCTGACGTCCATAGGCACCAGGAGCGAGTCCTCCGAATAAGGTCGGGAGAATCCTTAGACAGTCCCTCCATGAGGATTAGGGGAACGTATTCGGATGGCCGCGCACCGTGAAGAGGAAGGTCAGGTACGACGGTTCTACTCATCATCCTGGGTCGCATCCTCTAAAAGATCAAATCATCGCCGTAGGGAGAGGTCAGGAAAGCGAAGCGGAGACGGAATGCAATGGATGTCCCATGTATGCAAAAATACGCACAGGATACCAACCTTCAAAGTGATAGGACTAATGATCTGGATCGTAGTACACCTCCTACACGGGCATGTCAACAAAAATCACGAACGATGCCATCGCGTCTAAGATGTAACAGAAGGAAAGAGAGAGAGGGGTGAGAATTTAAAGAATCTCAGGGGGAAATCCTCTATCCTAGTGTCATCGTTTACGTTCCCAGGAACCTTGGGTTTATTATAAAAAGGTTAAACATGCAAAGGTTCATTATGAGGTTTTCTAAAAGATAGTTATCCAAGGTTCGTGTCTTTTTGATGAATCTTAATGCATGTATGTAGCATATACCAAAACATGAATGCATGACAATACGTTAGGCAGCAAACCAATAAAACACATTATCATCAACTAGTTCTCATAAAAGTGGCATGTCATTTCTCAACTTGTGACATCATGGTATGTAAAAATAGTAACCAACCCCTATACTAGGCTATGAGCTCATACCTTAACTAGTCATCACTAGTTCTTACTTATTCTCTTGATAAGCGAATCATAATCATAAAAATAATAATCTCGACTCCAGAGTACGGCAAGGGACCTAAGGAATCACCCATCATGGGACTTTCTTCCTTCTCGAACGCATCAACTTGGTTAAGACCAGTGACTTTGTCCGCTTTGGTAGGCTAATGTCAATGCCCTCACGTTTACCTTTCCTCACGTAAGAGAAGTATGTTTCAGTCTTGCAAAACGCATCATCTGTTAAGACCAGTGACATTGTCCACTTCGGTATGGCTCACGACCATACCCCCCACGGGTTTCCTTTCTTCACCTAGCAGGAGAAATACGTCTCTGCATGTCACATATAAATCATTTTTTTCAAAATTTTCTCAAGTCCCTTAAATTTGATGGAAATTTGGCAGCATAACGACTACACTCCAAATTTCCTCAAATTTGAGTTATGCCACATAACTTAACAACACATGTTGTTCTCATGAAATATCTAATTGAGTACATCTCTTATTTTTAGGAGCATACCCTCCTATCTCATTTCATGTTTCTCTTTCTCATGCATCTCAAGCATAATGTATCTCATTATCAAAACAACATGTCTCAAATACACATATAGTCTCATGCTTCATGGCATGAACATTTTCTCATCATCACAAGTATACCTACTCAGTCTCATACTCACATCACACCTCCTATCTCATGGTGTCTTATGCTTAGCCCTTTCGGGTCTTAAATTGTATTCCAATTATCCTAACTTCCATTATGATCTTTATTACACCTAAGGGATCATTACCTATAATTTCCTCTAATGTTTATGCTTATTAACATATCCATACAGCACTTTACCACCTTGGGCAGAATTTTTCATGTGATTACAGTGTCCTAGAATCTCCTCTTTGACCCTTTCTAAGTTTCGTCTTCGCCTAAAGCTCTATAATCAACTCCTAAACCAATTATGAGGGATTCCTACACATATCCACTAATTATGAACCATTTTTCTTAAGTCCAATTATGCTGGAACAGAATTTATAATTTGTGCATCTAAGTGTTCTAGAATTCACATTTTAAGTCCTTTTTAGTTACTTGTTCTTTCTAACTTCCCTAAATCATTCCTTGCTTCACTCAAACATAATTTTACACATTTTAACACCATAAAACAGAATTTATATAGTGGCCAATGTGCACAAGGCAGAACCGAAACATAAGCATCAAATAATCACATAATCTCATGATTTAAATGCATATAAGTTGCTAGTTTCTCTTGGAATCATTTTAGGAACTCAAAACTCTTTTAGAAACCAATTTATCTCATTAAAATCATATAAAAATGGGTAGGTCAGTAGCTAAATTATTTAGTTCAAGGAATGGATTTAAAACATAAAACTTTGTTCATAAAGTTCCTTGAGTACACCTAAGCTTAGAAAAATTCCAAGACTTAGACTATGGGCACTTATGATTAGATGAACTCATCTCAAGTCCATCATCATCATCACAAGGCCGAAATGGCATTCTTGAAATGCCTCCATTTTCTAAAACTTTATGTAAGATACTTGGGCAAGTCTTTGAGCTCTAAGAGGTTTAAGTGATGGCATAAACTTAAACATGATATGCACTTATTTTATTCTTCATTAGAAAATAAAGTGAGAGCATAAAATAAATATGAGATGCAACCTCATTATTATCTTTAAAGATTAAGTGATGACTTGAAATATAAACATGAAATGCAAGCTTGGAAATTTAAACATGATAATGCAAGTTCATTTAGTTATTCTTGAGAGCTTAGTGATAGCATCAAAATAAACATGCTATGCAAGGCATAAACATAAACATGTATGCAACTCATTTTATCTTAACTAGAGCTCTTACAAGACTTTAGAGGAACATTATAACCTTAACCCAATATGTCTTAACAACATAAAGTGAGCTTTAGAGTTCTTAGCACCAAGTCTTCAAAGAAGCCTTTGGTTTTGAACTTCATCATCAAGCTCAAGAAAATGGACACAAAGCTCAACACTTTGTCTAAACAAAATACAAAGAACTAAGTCATATTCTTTATTTTATTGCTCATGGGCTTCAATCTAGAGTAAAACTCTTAGAACGGCCGACCAACTTTAAGGTTGGCAAGGGAAGCTTAGAGCTTTTGAAAACATATGATTAATTTTCTTAACAAAACTTTTGTGATCTACTTAACATTTTTAAAAACTTTGTTCAAACAAAGGAAGAGGAAACTGAAATCATGAAAGGGAAGAAAAGGAAACGAAAACTTTGGAGGAAAAGGAAGGAAAAACTGAAATCATAAGCAAGAAAAAGAAAGAAACCATAAGCATATATGGTCCAAGACCAAGTTTTTCAAGCTTTAGAGGTTTCTCACATGACAACAACAAGTCATTATCTTGAAACCTCATCATCAAGCCAAAGTTTTTCTCATAAAAAGGCCTCATGGCCGAAAAGAAAAAGGAAAGAAAAAGAGTTTTGAACCAAGAGAAAACTAGAACTTTTCTTGAAGAAAACAAGTAAAACTTTAAAACAAAACCCCTACCTAAGGAAGTCTTTGAAAAGGATGAAAGAAAGCTTGATCCTTGAAGGAATGAGAAGACAAAATCTTCTCTTGGAGAGGAGGAGGATTCGGCCAAGGGGGAGAAGTCAAGGAAGATGATTTTTCCTTGAGGTTGCAAGCTTGGAAATGGAAATTTAAGTGTTTGAGAGGTGGTTTGAGGTGAGGGAGTGGTGGTTCAAGGTTGTTTGTGGTGGTTTGTGGTGGTGGAAAGGTTTTCTTTGAAAAGAAGAAGAAGAAGAGAAAGAAAACTTTTGGAAGCTTCAAGAAAGGAAATCTTTGAAGCTTCTAACAAATGAGCAAAACATCACAAGTTTTCCTTGATGGTATTTATAGAAATTTTGCACATGGAGGTGCATCCATGAGGAGTGGCCGACGGCCTTTTGGCAAAGAAGAGAGAATATCTCTTACAAGGCATGGCTTTGAGATGGGTTAGCATGGTGAGTATGGGCATAGGTATGGGAAGGCATGGCCAAGTATGGCCTTTGAATGAGAATTAAAACAACATGTGACACTTCTTTAAGGGTATGTATTCGGCCAGGTTTGCAACCAAAGGGGAGGATTAATTTGTTCATGTAATTGTGGTTTAGTGATGTGTTTAGGTGTTTCTTTGATTAAGGTTTTGGTTAGGAGTTGTAAGAAAGTGTTTAGGTGAGGTAATGGCTAATTAAGGTTGTCAAGACTTGATTAGGAGAGTGATCTTGCTAGATTAACAATTAAAATCATTTTTCTTAGTCAAATGAAGTATGGGCACAATTCCTTAATTTAAGAAATTGGAGAGAGAAACACTATTCAAGATTCCATGACTAGGAATCTTGAATTAAAGAATGTAATTAGAGTTTAACTAAGCAATCTTAGGTCCTAATTAACCTTAATAAATTATTTTGACTCTAGATTAATTATCAAAATAAATTAATCTTCGATTAGAGCCTAATATTGCTTAGGTTTGCTTAATTACGTATTAGGCTCACTGTACACTATTTTAGGGCAAAATGGTAATTTTGCACTAAACTGCCCGGGACCTACCTGCCCCTCAACATCAAAAACCACTATAAACATCATTTCAAACTTCCTAAAAGTTTGAGTTCAAACGGCACCTTTACCTGGGTAACATTGAGGGGTATTTTGGTCATTTTGAGCCGAAAGTTTGAAAAATGAGATTTTCACCTTTGATATCAAACATAACAGTTATAATCCCCTTCAAACATTGAGTTGACCCATTCGAGGACTTTGGTCGCTTCCTAATTCTGGGTAAAATGACCTCAGGGCATTTTGGTCATTTGTACTCAATAGAAAATTCCTGTTAGAGGTAGCCTTTGAGATTAGTTGTTAAGTGTTAACTTGAAAATATGCTAGACAAGGAAATATAAACATGAAATGCAAGTCCATTTCTTTATTTTAGTGCTCTAGGCTCAAGATTACCACTTTAACAACATAACAATACCCTTTAGAAAACTTGCTTAGCAAACTACTTAGCATAATCATCATACTTTTTGGAAAGCAACTTCAAGCTCTAGAGGTTTCATTGTGATGAACTCTTAGTCATCATCTAGAAAATCTCATCATCAAGCTATCATGGGAGACCATCAAAGGCCTTGAGGCCGAAATGAAAGGAAAGAAAAAAAAAAAAAAGAAAACCCAAATGATCTAGCAAGGGAAATCTTCAACACATCATTTTTAAACCAGGAACCAAGTCTTGACAAAACAAATGAAGACAAATATAAATGCATTAAGTCTGTAAGTTCAAGGTTTTCATTCTTTCAACATAACAACATCATTTTCTTCAAGACTTACAAACAAGTGAAACCTTCAAGCTTTAGAAGGTCAAACATGTGATGGTTTTGGAACCAATATCAAGATCTTTACTCATCAAGCCATGGTTTCATCCTCATCTAGGCCATAAGGCCGAAACATCAAGAGAGGAAAAAAGGAAAAGGAAAAACCAAAATGAGGAGACAAGCAAAAAATCATCCAACATCATTTTAAACCAAGGACAACACTTAACAAGACAAGGAAATAATTTTAAAGACAACTCCCTACCAAGTTTTGTTTGAAGGAAAGAAAGAAAGCTTGATCTTTAAGATGAAAGAACACAAGATCTCCTTGGAGCTTGATGTGAGTTTGGCCAAGGGGAGGAAGAGAAGGAAGGAAGTGTGTTTAGGAAATGGTGAAGGGATTCTTTGAGTTTTGAGAGAAAGAGAGAAACTTAAGATTGCTCTTTAAATTTAAACTTTGCAAATGAACAAAAGGTAACCAAGTTCATCCAAGCATGGTATTTATAGAAGACAAAATCAAAGATGAAATGGTGGAGGATGGCCAACGGTAGCAATGAGGAAAAGAGAGAAAAATATCTCTTGCAAGGCATGGTCTTAGGCATGGTTCAAAACATGGTGAAGTATGGTTCAAAGCATGGTCCAAGGATGGCCTAAAGTATGGTTCTTTTGTGTGTAAAATAAATCAACATGTGATGAATAATGGGGAGTGGCTTCGGCCATGCACCAAGGGGAAGAAGGTTTTGTCATCTAATTGGTTAAAGAGCGTTTAAGTGTATCTTTGATTAGGCTTTCAATTAGGAGTTTGTAAGTAAGTGTTTAGGTAAAGTAATGGGTAATTAAGGCTATCAAGGCATGATTAAGGAGTTGTTCTTGCTTCATTAGTGAAATAAAACTGAATTATACATAAAACCTTTTACAAACACAATTCCTTAATTTAAGGAATTTGAGAGAGAAAATACTTTCAAGATTCTATGACATGGCAATCTTGATTCTTAAGACAAGATTAAAGGTGTATCTAAGCAATCTTATGTTCTAATCATCCGTAATAAATTATTTTGACTCTAGAATTAGTAATTAGAATTTACTAATCTTTAATTAAAGCCTAATATTACTTAGGTTTCGTGATATCGTCATTAAGCCCAAAATGCACAAGGTTAGGGGCAAAACGGTAATTTCCTTAAAACTCGGGACTACCAGGCTTAACCATGGCTAAACATAGCTTATAATCATCATTTAAAACCTTTTGGTGAAGTTCGGGTTCAAGTCGACACATAAATCGGGTTGAAAAGCCGCAGGGTGTTTTGGTAATTTTGCGCGTTGGATCTCACAAATGAGATTCTTCCTCATTACTCAACATAACACAAGCAATCCCCCATCATCATCAAAACATCCCCTTTGAGGACAGCCGGGTCGTGATCCTCATTTTAGTAAAATGACCTCAGGGTATTTTAGTCATTTGTACACTAGAGAAATTGGGCGTTACATCAAGAAAATGGACTAAAGAGATAAGCATCAACACTTATCAAGGCAAACATAAAAAGAACTACTCATATTCTTCATTTTTTTATTGTCATGGGCTTCAATTTAGAGTAAACTCTAGAACAGCCAACCAACTTTAATGTTGGCAAGGTTAAGCTTAGAGCTCTTTGAAAACATATGATTAATTTTCTTAAACAAAACCTTTGGTGAGCTACTTAACATTTTTATCAAACTTTGTACAAATAAAAGAATGAAAACCGAAATCATAGAGGGGAAAAGGAAAGAGAACCGAAATCTTGAGTAAGGAAAAGAAAAGGAAATCGAAATCATATATGGTCCAAGACCAAGTTTTCAAGCTTTAGAGTTTTCTCACATGGCATCACAAGACTATTATCTTGAAACCTCATCATCAAGCCAAAGTTTTTCTCAACACAAGGTGTAACACCCTAATAATTAACCCAATACACCTAGGAGGATCTGATTAATTACTAGACTTTACTCTTTGCTTCATTCCTTAATCATGCTTTGAAAATACTTAGTGAAATTACGAGCCATTTTTTTTTTTAAACATAATTGAAAACGTGAGCCGCTTAACGTGAATGATTTAGCAAAATTTAAAAGACATATAGGAATTTACAAACATCACATCATAATATATTGGCTCTATCATACAGCATCCATAATTACATATCATATAGATATTTTGCCTACCAAGAGAATAAGACTAAGTGTAGGCAATCTAATAAAACATAAATAATATATGGATGGAAGGACATCCATTAATGGCACCTAGTAATAACACTCCAGGGATAGGGATAGATATCTGAAATATACGAGTGAAACTAGCAGGATTCAAGTTCAGCTACCCCTGAGCCTCAATGTGATTCATGAACGCTTCCTTCCGTTTTCTGAAGACGAGATGGAAAGAAAGATAAGGGAGTGAGAAACTTATAAAGAATCTCAGGAGGGTACTCACCTCATGATGCATTGTGTCATCATCATTGTCCCCAGGAACCTCGGGTTATTATGAAATAGTGAGCATGCTAAGATTGATTTATTAAGTTCGAAAATATACTTTGCCGAGGTTCGTCGGTTTTAATCATGCGTCTTATAATGCATCATAAACTTAGCATGTCATGTTTATAATGAACTTTTCCTTTCATATATAATAACATAGTTATGCATAAAATCACATCATATTCCTCATCATCATTTCATAATACTATGCATAGCAGAATATTATATTTCTCATCATCATCTCATAAATACTATGCATAGCAAGAACATCATATTCACATAATGCATTTACTTAGTTTCTTAGGTGACTTAAAGTTACTTTCATCATCATTTTCCTGGGCCACCCTATACTCCACCCTTTTGGGAGTAATCTAGGTTATGAGCTCATACCTTGCTAGTCGTCACCAGGATATACTTATCCCTTTTGATAAGTAAAATTTCGTCTCTACCCTTTTGAGAGAACAGACTAGGGGCAAGAATCACCTTTTCACCGCCTATAGTTTGACGGGTCCAAAGGATCATTTCCTCATATATTTTGAGTCACCTTTAAGTCTTTGCATGTTATATCATAATACAATTCTTCATTCATAATCATCATAACATTTTCTCATTTATAGTCTTATGCCGAAATAATATATACCAACTTAATCATGCATCTGGAGATTCCCAGGAAGAGAGGTGGGTCACAATGGACACGCTTAAATACCAAATCTTTCCTTAGCCAGAATCTTTCCAAATTGCACTCTTAGAGGAATACACTTTCTTCCAGGAACAGAATATGTCTTTATTTCATGCATAAGTTTTCATTGTTTGCAACAACAACTATAACATACAAACCAGGGAATCAATCAATGACACCAAATTCTTAATAAGCATCAAATCATATTTTAAGTACACATAAATTACTAGCTTCCCATAAAATTCTTACAAAGTTTTAAAACTCTTTTAGAACTAATTCTTTTTGTTAAACTTGAAAGAAGTCATAGGACTTTAGGCCTAACTTAACCATGGGACCGATTTATAACTTGAAAGAATGTTCATAATTAAATATTTCACTTAAGATAAAAGGAGCAAGTCTTGAGCTTTAGAGATTTAGGTGACATCTTTGAATTATTACCATGCTATGCAACCTTATTTTAATCTTATCTTTATAAGGTGATAGCTTGGAATTATAAACATGATATGCAATTCCATTTCTTTATCTTTAAGATTTAAGGTGATAACTTAAAATTAAACATGATGCAAGAACTTGTAATATAAACATGATGCAAGAAACTGGAGCCCCGCATAGGACTGAGGAGAGGGAGAAGAGAATCTTAAGTAATCCTGAGCGCGTAGTCCGCATAGGACCTGAGGGGATGAGAATTACATTTTTTTTTAAGCTCCAATTCTCAAGACTTCTTAAAGAATAAATTCTTTAACTCCAATTATCTCATTTCTTTGCTTATGATTCATAAGCAAGTCTTTGAGCTCTAGGATTTTTAGGTGATGACATAAAATAAACATGCCATGCATTGACTCTTTTAGCCATTATAAAATAAAGTGAGAGCATAAAATAAACATGAGATGCAACTTCTTTATTATCTTTAGAGATTAAGTGACAACTTGAAATTTAAACATGAAATGCAAGCTTGGAAATTTAAACATGAATATGCAAGTTCATTTATTCATTCTTGAGAATTTAGTGATGACATAGAAATAAACATGGTTATGCAGGCATAAACTTAAACATGGATGCAAGTTCATTTTATTTCTTTACTAGAGCTCCTCCAAGACTTTAGAGAAATATAAATTCAACCCAATATATCTTAGCAAGACAAAGTGAAAAATACATCTTTCAAGTTCTAAACTCAAGATCATAAAAACATCATAAAAATATTATTCTTTAAAGTTTTGCATCAAGTGGAACTTTCAAGCTTTAGAGGCCTAACTTGTGATGGATTCACAACCCACCCTCAAGGCTCATCATCAAGCCATCATCTTAGTCCCACCTAGGCCATATGGCTGAATTGTTCAAAGAAAAGGAAGAAGAAAACCAAATGGAAAAACTAGAGAAAATCCATGAAATCATCATTTTGAACCAAGAACAACACTTAGCAAAGCATAGAAATAAACTTAAAAACAACTCCCTACCTAATCTGATTTGAAGGAAAGGAAGAGAACTTGGTTTCCTTGAGTGAAATGAAGAAAATATTCTTGAAAACTTGAAGAAAGAATTCAGCCAAGGGAGGAGGAAATGAGAGCTTTTGGTGCTCCTAAAACTAGAATTTGTGTAAGTTATGAACTAAGCATCTAAACTATCTTCAAGCATGCCTATTTATAGAGATTTTTCAGCTCATAAATGGACAAAGGAAGGAAAGAAATCTGACCAAAAATTAGAGAAAAAATAAGGAAGAAAAATCATTTTGTTTGGTGGCTAAACATGGAATCATGTTTCCATGTTTTCATGATTCTTTGTTTTCATTCTTTGGATTTTTGTGTAATAATTTTCTGACTTATTACTCAATAATTTCGTGCATTACAGCCTTGTGGAAGAGGATTTTGTGTGTTCCATGTATTTTTTAGGTGTAGGCAAGGTATTCATGCAATTTAGAGAATTTACGTTAAGGGTTTAAGTGAATTACTAAGCAATTTGGGTGTTTTAAGCAATTTTAGGTTCTAATCAATCTAAATAAATAATTTTGACTCTAGATTAGTAATTAGAATTTAATAAGCTTTAATTTGAGCCTAATATTGCTTAGGTTTCTAGACGAATCAAAAATCTCAAAATTTGTAAACTTGCACAAAGACAGGGAAAACGTCATTTTACTTAAAAATTGCCCAAGACCACTCGAAGCTTAACCAATGGTTAATCATGGCTTAAAAACACCTTTTAACACATTTTAGTGAGGTTCTGGCTCAGCGGCACGCAAATTTGAAGTTAAAAAAATCTAAGGGCGTTTTGGTCATTTCGCGTTGAGCTCAAAATTAGGATTTTTCTCCTCTATTAACACACATAACACAAACAATCCCTTATTAACATCAAAACATCCCCTTGAGGATGGGTGGGGCCCACGATCCTCATTTTCTGAGTAAAATAACCTCAAGGGCATTTTGGTCATTTTACACGTAGAGAAATTTGGGGTTTGCAATACTTGCACGAATTGCTCCTAACTTCTCTTCTAACGTTATATTCCTTTATTAAGGATTGTTTGGTCTCAAATTTTATATAATATTTACCTACGGAATTCTGGAATTCCTAATGATAGTAAAAATTAGGAAAAAATCGGGGCGTTACACAAGGCTCTAAGTTCGAAATAAAAAAGAGGGAAAGGAAGAGCTTTGAAAACCAAGAGAAAACTAACTTTTTCTTAAAGAAAGCAAACAAAACTTTGAAAATAAACGCCTACCAAATGAAGTCTGGATAAGATGAAAGAAACTTGAGTTTCTCATGAAGTGAGAAGATAAACTCCTCTTTGATGGTGACTCACTATCGAACCAAGGTGGAAGTGCAAGGAAGATGAATTTTCCTTTGTAAAAGTGTGAGCTTGGAAATGGAAAGGTTGAGTGTTTGAATAGGTGGTTTGAGGTGGGGGATGGTGGTTCAAAGTTGTTCGTGGTGGTGTTTGCGGTGGTGGAAAGGTTTCTTTGGTGGTGGAGGAAGAAGAACAAGATGAAGGAATTTGAGAGAAAATGAGGAAATTGCAAGAAAGCTTGAACTTGGCAACTCGAAACCAGTCTCAAGGCTTGGTATTTATAGAAAAAATGCAACCATGGGGCTGCCAAGGGAGGAGGTTTGGGTCCAATTTTCATGGCCTTGGGGGAGGAAATATCTTTAACAATTGGTCATTCAAAGGCATGGGTGGAGGTATGGCTAGATATGGTTAAACTATGGCTTGAGGTATGGTTTTTTGAGTGCAACAAAATCACATGGACACAAATTAAGGGGATGTATTCGGCTAGCATTTCAACCCAGGGGGAGGTGAGATTTTGTTCATCTAATTGTGGTTTAATATGTGTTTAGGTGTTAACACCTAATATTTAACCCCAATACGCCTAGGACGTATCAAGACTAATTATTAGTTATTACTTTTCTTTAAATTCATTTATAAAATACTTAGCGAAATACGGGTAATTTTTTTTTTTTGAAATGATTTATATAAAACAAAGTGCGAGCCTTTGCGCGTAACATAAACAACGTGAGCGGAAGAATAAATAAAACATACAGAACATAAACATTAAAGAACACATCCATCATAAACATCATTCCTCATCACATTAGATAATATAGTTTAGTACATCATAAAGTAAATATACAGAAGCATAAGTCTTATCCATACTAGTGGGCAGAGCTTGCAATACAATGATATCAAATACATGAAACGACCCCAAAAGATAAAGACCCAACTAAGACTACTTTCCCTCCCTCGAGCCATGATGACGCTCTACCCATCCCTCTTGGTATATATCCAATGAACTGCAAGCTCCTGATGCGTGAAGGCGGAAGGATGGGTGAGCATGCCCGCCACGATGAGGGCGCATCTTAACGTCGTGCTAACCTCCGCGTGTCACGCTCCTCGCCACCCATCCCGATATCCATGGGTATGGCAGGGGCGGAACCCTCCAGAAGGATGAGGGTGGACCTCCTGATGGGTTGGTCTCCGAACGTCTCTGTCGAGGCACGTACTCGGGGTAGCCTTGGACCGTCAAAGATGCCGAACGGTTACGCGGTTCTGCCCGTCACGGGGTCGCATCTTTTCAAAGATCATATCGTCACCAAAAGGGGAGGTCGGGGTAAATCTGCTGGAGACTGAAAGGCAAACGGGCGTCCCACGTATGCAAAAACGCGCACCTCGCAATGACCCTTGAAGTGGTAGGACTGATGCTCTTGGGTCATAGTGCACCTCCCATGTAGGCGGTCAATGAAAATCACGACGCCATCGATATCTGAAGACGTAACGAAAGAAAGAGAGAGAGGGGTGAGAATTCTTGCTAAAGAATCTCAGGAGGGAATCCTCTATCCTAGTGTCATCGTTTACGTCCCCAGGAACCTTGGGTTATGAAAAGGTTAAGCATGCATAAGTTCATTATGAGGTTTTCACAAAGGTATTTATCCAAGGTCCATGTCTTTTATAATGATTCTTAATACATGTATGCAACATAATAGTTCATGGATGCATGACAGTACTTTAGGTAAATCAAACAATTATCAAACAACATATAAGTGGCATGTAACTTTTCTCTGAACATCTTTCCTTTTCTCATACTTGTGACACCAATAATATAGTAACCGCACCCCTTAAACTAGGCTATGAGCTCATACCTTAACTAGTCGTCACTAGTTCTTACTTATCCTCTTGATAAGCGAATCATAAACATAATCATCATAATCCCGACTCCAGAGTACGGGTAGGGGCCTAAGGATCACCCATCATGGGACTTTTTCCTTCTTCGAAACGCATCGACTGGTTAAGACCGACTTTGTCCGCTTTGGTAGGCTAATGTCTATGCCCTCACGGTTTTACCTTCTCCTCACCTAGCAGGAGAGTACGTCTCGGTGTGTCACCTTAAACATCATATACTTTCATTCTTCGAAACGCATCGACGGTTAAGACCAGCGACTTTGTCCGCTTCGGATGGCTCACGTCCATACCCCCACGGGTTTACTTTCTCTTATTCTGAGTAGAAATGCGTCTTGCATATAACTTTAAACTTCATATTTCTCAAAAACTTTCTTTTTGTCCCTCAAATTTGACGGAAATTCGGCATAAGACTACATTCCGAATTTCCTCAAATTTGAGTCTTGCCACATAATCTCAATCACATGTATCATTCTTTATGAAACTTTCTCAATTAAAAACTTCATAGTTCACATGAGCATACTTTTCAATCTCATTTATACTTCGAAACCTCATGCATCTCAAATACATGGTACGGCACTTCATCATATCGTCATGTCAATTATTTACATAAGGTTTCATGCTCAAGATATTAACACAATCACATCATCATAATCATGCTCGAGGTTCATCATCATAAATATGCTCACTCGGCCTCTATCTCATAGTATCTTATGCTTTGGCCCTTACGGGTCTTAAACTCATATTTCGGTCATTCTAATCCTCACTAAGGATTTTTATAACACCTAAGGGATCATTACTTAAAATTCTCACTAAGTTTTAGGCACACTTAAAATTCCAAACAACATTATGTAGTTTGGGCAGGAAAAATATCATATACTTGGGCTCTAAATCTCCGTTCGTGACCCTTTTTAAGATCCGTCTTCGCCTAAGGCTTCATAATCAATCCCTAAACCAATTATGAGGGATTCCTAGGCATGTTTACTAAGTTATAATTCACTTTTCTCAATTTAGCTTTGCTGGACAGAATCACATTTTGCCATGTCTAAGTGTGCTAGAATTCCTATTTTAAGTCCTTATCATCACCTTAAGCTTAGTAATTAATACCTAATCATTTATGAAAGGTTTTTATGCATATCCTACTGATTATGAACCATTTACACTTGAATTAATTATGCTGGAACAGTTTTGCAAATTTGTGCATTAAGGTGTTCTAGAATTCTCATTCTTGATCCTTTTAAGTTACTTATTCTTTTCTAACTTCTCTAAATCGATCCTCCCTTCACTCAAACATAATTTTACACATTTTAACACCTTAGAAAACATTTGTACAGCAGCCAATCATGAAGGGCAGAACCGAAATCATAAGCCCATAAAATCACATAATCTTGTAAATTAAAATGCATACAAGTTACTAGTTTTCTCTTGGAATAATTCTTAGTT
This sequence comes from Dalbergia oliveri, assembly GCA_030441495.1. Lineage (NCBI taxonomy): Eukaryota > Viridiplantae > Streptophyta > Magnoliopsida > Fabales > Fabaceae > Dalbergia > Dalbergia oliveri. The sequence goes on from JAMLFY010000235.1 coordinate 39,916, forward strand.
CAAAACTCTTTTAGAACTCAAATCCTTTCATTAAAATCATGCCTTTACACATAAGGTCAATAGCTAAATTAACTTGCTTGCAAAATAGTTTTAAAGTATATAATTTTATGCATAATGTTGCTTAGGTGCTCCTAAGCTTGGAAAAATTACAAAACACAAACTATGGACACTTGTGATTAGAGGAACTCATATTAAGTCCATCATCATCACCACAAGGCCGAAATGGCTTCTTTAAGAATGCCAATATTTTCTTGAAAACCTTACATAGGATACTTGGGCAAGCCTTGAGCTTTAGGAGGCTTAGGTGATGACATAAACTTTAAACATGATATGCACTCATTTTATTCTTCATTAGAAAGTAAAGTGAGAGCATAAAATAAATATGGGATGCAACCTCTTTATTATCTTTAAGGTTAAGTGATGACTTGAAATGTAAACATGAAATGCAAGCTTGAAATTTAAACATGATAGTGCAAGTCCAATTAATTAGTCTTGAGAACTTAGTGATGACATCAAAATAAACATGCTATGCAAGGCATAAAGTAAACATGAATGCATCTTATTTTAGATCTTAGCTTTAGAGTTCTTAGCACCTAGACTTCAAAGAAGCCTTAAGGTTGTGAACCTCATCATCAAGCTCAAGAAAATGACCCTAGTGGCAAAAACCACAACAAACATTCAAAGGACCATTCTAATATTTTTGGCAAACCTTTTTCCCCAAAACCAAAACAAAAAGGCCGAAACCAAGAAGGAAAAGAAATGAAAACTAGAGCTTGAACAAGATAAAAAAAAGGAAAACCGAAACCTTAGAGAAATGAAAGCCAAAACTTTGAACTTGTAAAGAAAAGGGAAAACCAAGTTTGTATATGGTCCAAGACCAAGATCCAAGCTTTAGAGGTTTATCCCATGACAAACACCACACTATTTCCATGAGACCTCATCATCAAGCTAAAGTTGTGTTCATAAAATGGCCTCATGGCCGAAAATGCAAGGAGGAAGAAAAAGAGTTTGAAAACAAGAGAAAACTAAAAACTTTTCTCAAAGAAAGTAAAGAAAACTTGAAAGAAAACCCCTACCAAGTGAAATCTTGAAAGCTTTGAAAGAAAGCTTGAGTTTGCAAGGAAATGAGAAGACAAAATCTTCTCTTGGTGAGCAACAAGGATTCGGCCTCCAAGGTTCTCAAGGAAGATGATTTTTCCTTGAGGATGCAAGCTTGGAAATGGTGAGGTTTGGTGTTTAGGAGGTGTTTTAAGGTATGAGAGTGGTGGTTTGAGGTGGTTTGTGGTGGCTCAAGGTGGTGGTGGTGGTTCTTTGAGGAAGGAAGAAAAAGAACTTAGAGGAAGGGAAAATGAGAGAAAATGAGAAAAGTGCAAGAAAACTCAACTTAGCAAATGATCAAAAAGGTGTCCAAGCTTTCCAAGGTGTGGTATTTATAAAGAATGAAATGTTGTGGCTGATTTAGGGGGGAGAGCTGGCTGAAATTTTGGCTTTGGGAGGGAAGGAAAATATCTTCTAAAGCTTGTCTTGGAAGCTTGGTTTAAGTCCTAGCTTAGGTGTAGTCAAGTCCTAGCTTTGGCATAGCCTTTTTGGATGAAATTTGAAATCAATATTTGATGGATTTTGGGGGAAGAATTCGGCCAAATCTGGACAGCCAAGAGGGAAGGAAAAATCATCCATGTAATTGTGGTTTAATGATGTGTTTAGGTGTTTCATTAATTAAGGTTTGGGTTAGGAGTTTGTGAGAAAGTGTTTAGGTGTAATAAAGGTTAATTAGGGTCATCAAGGCTTGGTTTAGGGGGTGTTCTAATCTAGATTAACAATTTTAAAATCATTCTTTTGGTCAAAAAGGTTGACAAATTTCCTTAATTTAAGGAAATTGGAAGAGAAAACACTATTAATTACTTTTTGATTAGTAGTCTTGGATTAAAGAATGAAATTAGAATTTGACTAAGCAATTTTAGTTTCTAATCAACCTTAATAAATCATTTTGACTCTAGATTAATTATCGAAATAAATTAATCTTCGATTAAAGCCTAATATTGCTTAGGTTTGCTAATTACTTCATTAGGCGCACTGTACACGTTCTAGGGGTAAAACGGTAATTTGCACTAAACTGCTCCTGACCTCCGGCCCGGCTAAACATCAAATATTACTCTAAAACATCATTCTAAACTTCCTGAAAATTCGGGCTCAAACGGCACCTTTACCCGTGTAGAGCAGCAGGGTATTTTGGTCATTTTGAGCGAAAGTTTAGAAAACGAGATTTTCACCTCTATATCAAACATAACAGGACAATCCCCTTCAAACATTGAGTTGACCCATTCGAGGAGTGCCAGATCGGCTGTCCTTGAATTCCAAGTAAATGACCTCAGGGCATTTCGGTCATTTGTACTCTAATAGCAGAAATCCTGGGCGTTACATTACTCCCTTCCTTAAAAAGAATTTCTCCCTCGAAATCGTTACCTTAGAAAAGCTCGGGATACTTCGTCCGCATCTCGATTCCAACCCCATGTGTACTCTTCTGTCTGTCTCGTCCACACGCGACTTTCACCAAAGGAACAGACTTGTTCCTCAACCGCTTTACACCACGGTCCACGATCCTCGTTGGTGGCAATTGAAAGTCCTCCCCCTGACATGCTCTGGTTCTAACACATGGCTAGGGTCGGATTGAATATTCTGCAGCTACGTGAAAGACGTCATGAAGATTTGAGATTTGGGTAGGGCTATTCCTAGGCACCGTCCCGACTCGAAGGATTTCAAAGGTCTGAGAATCGGGGACTCAATTTCTTGACTTTCATGGCTCTACCTCTTCCTGGAGTGGGGGTTATCCTCAAGAAAACATGCTCACCTTCTTGGAACTCTAACGCTTTCGCCGCTTGTCCGCATAGCTCTTTTGTCCGCTTTGAGCAGCAGATTCTATCCTTGATCATTCTTATTTGCTCTATGGTTTCCCTCACTACATTGGTCCCAAAACGCTTTGTTCTCCGAGATCATGCCAACACAAAGGCGACTGGCACTTCCTTCCATACAAGGCCTCGTATCTGTCATACGAATACTCGCATGATAACTGTTGTTATACGCGAACTGGAAACGCAGGACTTATCCCAACTCCCTTTTCTATCCAAAACACATGCCCTTAGCATATCTTCCAAGGTTTGGATAGTCCTTTCTGATTGTCCATCTGTTGAGGGTGGTAAGCGGGTTAAGCACAGCTTAGACCAAACGCCTTTTGAAAGGCTTCCCAAAACGCGATGTAAATCGCGGATCTCAGAGATTATCGTCGATGGAACTCCGTGTAGCCTTACTATCTCTTGGATGTACAACTGGGCCAACTTATCTAGGGAAAAGGTTAACTTGATGGGTAGGAAATGGGCCGACTTGGTTAACCTATCCACTATTACCCAAATAGCGTCATGGTTGGGTTCGGGGTAGACTGGTCACAAAATCCATAAATATACTATCCCACTTCCATTTGGGATAGGCAAAGGTTGCAACATTCCTAAAGGCTTTTGGTGCTCAATCTTCACTTTTTGAGACTAAGCACTTACTAACCCAGGCTACTACGTCCTTTTTCAATCCGGGCCACCAAAACATCTTCTTTAAATCCTGATACATCTTGGTGGCACTAGGATGGATGGTGAAGTGGCTTTTATGGGCCTCCTCCAAGATACTTTCTCGAGGTCACCATCTTGCGGTACACATATCCGCCCTTCGAACCTCCACAAACCATCTGCCCTTGCTCAAAACCCTTAAGCTTTCCAGCCTTAACCGCCTTGTAAAGTCTCCTAAACTCCTCATTTTCTACTTGTGCCATCATCACCCTTTGTTTAAACCCACTTGTTACTGTAAGATGACACATCTTTACACTCTTTCTGTTATTGACATCCCCAATTCATGTCCCTAAACTTCTCTATAAGCTCAACTTCCTTGACCATCATGTGGGATAAGCGTAATGATTTCGACTCAAGGCATCGGAACCACATTGGCCTTGCCGGGTGGTAACTTAAGCCGAAATCATAGTCCTTTAGAAACTCCATCCACCTTCTTTGCCTCATGTTTAGCTCCTTTTCAAAGAGATGCTTAAGACTCTTATGATCGGAGAAAACTTCAAACCTTACTCCATACAAGTGATGCCTCCAAATCTTCAAGGCAAACACTATGGCGGCTAACTCTAGGTCATGGGTAGGGATTAACCTTATGAGGCTTGAGTTGTCTAGACGCATAGGCTACCACTTGCCTATTTTGCATCAACACACAGCCTAAACCTTTCCCGAAGCATCACAATATACCTCGAAGGGTACATTGGGTGGCAAAACCAAAACTTGTTGAGGTCAACCTTCCCTTTAACTCTTGGAAGCTCCTTTCACAATCGGGATTCCATGAAACGGGGTGTTCTTCCTAGTTAGCTTGGTTAGGGGAAGGCAATCTGGGAAAATCCTTTGATAAACCTACGGTAATAGCCTGCTAAACCCAAAAGCTCCGTATTTTTCGATACGGTGGTCGGTCTATCCCAATTCATCACAGCTTCTATCTTACTAGGTCAACAGCTATACCTCCTTTTGATACTACATGTCCCAAAAACTTCACTTCCTCCAATCAGAATTCACACTTAGAGCTTAGCATACAACTTCTTCTCTTCAACACCTCTAAAACCAACTTTAGGTGACTTTCATGCTCCTCGTGAGTCTTCGAATAGATGAGTATATCATCTATGAAAACAACCACAAACTTGTCTAAATAGGGTCTAAAGATCCTATTCATGTAGTCCATGAACACGGCGGGTGCATTGGTCAATCCAAAGGACATCACGGTGAACTCAAAGTGTCCTCCGTGTCCTAAAAGCGATTTTAGGTATATCCTCATCTCTTACTCAAATTTGGTGGTATCCGACCTCAAATCAATCTTGGAGAATACCACCGCTCCTTTCAACTGGTCCATAAGATCATCAATCCTAGGCAAAGGGTATTTATTTTCACTTACACGATTCAATTGCCTATAATCTATACATAATCTCATGCTCCCATCCTTTTTCTTAACAAACAAGTCCTGGGCCCAACGTGAAGCACTAGGTATGATAAAACTCTTTTCTAACAACTCCTCCAACTGGGTTTTTAACTCTTTTAACTCCAAGGGTGACATCCTGACGGGGCTATGGAGATAGGTCCGTTCTCCTAACTAACTCGATGGAGAACTCCACCTCTTTTCTGGAGGGAACTGGGTATCTCATCGGAAATACCTCGGGGTACTCTCTTACCACAGGAATATCATCTATGTTCTGCTCAAAGTCTACTTTGCTAGCGGCTAGAAGGACATATCCCTTAGTTTTCTCCCCACTAGAAGACATCTACGGAATTTACATAAAGTTTCAAGGTTTGACTAGTTTTGCTAGGGGAATGATGAAAATAACAGATTTTTATAAAGTCTAACAACACATGGTTAGCGTGAAGCCAATCCATGCCAAGAATTACTCCTATGTCTTTCAAGGGTAAACAAATCAAATCTATGACAAAAGATCTATTTTCAATAGTAAGATGACAATTTAGGCAACAATTACATGTATGAAACAGGATTTAGGAGTAGAAACAATGAGATCAAAAGGAAGCTTAGAAACTTGCAAATTTAGAGACTCAACACTAGCATGTGAGATAAAAGAATGAGTAGCACCATCATATAGCACAATTAAGGTTCTACCATTTAGTTCGCACTTACCTTCGATGAGGTCGTTGGATCCGTTCGTGTACGCCCAGATTTTTACTGGAATTTTTACTATCATTAGGAATTACCGAATTACCGTAGGTAAATATTATATAAAATTTGAGACCAAACAATCCTTAATAAAGGAATATAACGTTAGAAGAGAAGTTAGGAGCAATTCGTGCAAGTATTGCAAACCCCAATTTTCTGGACGTGTAAAATGACCAAAATGCCCCTGAGGTTATTTTACTCAGAAAATGAGGATCGTGGGCCCCACCCATCCTCAAGGGGATGTTTTGATGTTAATAAGGGATTGTTTGTGTTATGTGTGTTAATAGAGGAGAAGAATCCTAATTTTGAGCTTGGACGCGAAATGACCAAAACGCCCTTACCCGCGTTTTAACTTCGATTCGTGCCGACTGAGCCCGAACCTCACTAAAATGTGTTAAAAGGTGTTTTTAAGCCATGATTAACCATTGGTTAAGCTCGGGTGGTCTCGGGCAATTTTTAAGAAAATGACCGTTTTGCCCCTCTTGTGCAGTTTTACAAATTTTGAGATTTTTGATTTGTCTAACGAAACCTAAGCAATATTAGGCTCAAATTAAAGCTTATTAAATTCTAATTACTAATCTAGAGTCAAAATTATTTATTTAGATTGATTAGAACCTAAAATTGCTTAAAACACCCAAATTGCTTAGTAATTCACTTAAACCCTTAACCGTAAATTCTCTAAATTGCATGAATACCTTGCCTACACCTAAAAATTACATGGAACACACAAAATCCTCTTCCACAAGGCTGTAATGCACGAAATTATTGAGTAATAAGTCAGAAAATTATTACACAAAAATCCAAAGAATGAAAACAAAGAATCATGAAAACATGGAAACATGATTCCATGTTTTAAGCCACCAAACAAAATGATTTTTCTTCCTTATTTTTTTTCTCTAATTTTTGGTCAGATTTCTTTCCTTCCTTTGTCCATTTATGAGCTGCAAAATCTCTATAAATAGGCATGCTTGAAGATAGTTTAGATGCTTAGTTCATAACTTACACAAATTCTAGTCTTAGGAGCACCAAAAGCTTTCTTTCTTTCTTTCTCTTGGTTGAATTCTCCCTTCAGCTTTTCAAGGATATTTTGCTTCATTTCACTCAAGGAAACCAAGTTCTCTTCCTTTCTTTCAAATCAAATTAGGTAGGGAGGTGTTTCTAAGTTCATTTTATGCTAAGACAAGTTATGTTTCTAGCTCAAAAATGATGTTTTCATGAGCTTTCTTTTAAGTTTTCATTTTCAGTTTCTTCTTCCTTTCTTTTTAAAGTATTTTGGCCATATGGCCTAGCTTATGATGAGACCATGGTTTGATGATGAGATTCTTGAGTGTTGGTTGCAAAGCTTTCACAAGTTAGATCTCTAAAACTTGAAGGTTTCACTAGTTTCCAAAGCTTCTAAAATTTCAGTTTTTCTTTCCTTATTTTCCTTTCATGGTTTCAGCCAAATGGCCTAGGAAGGAATGAAATGATGGCTTGATGATGAGGACCTTGAATATGGGTTGTAAATCCATCACAAGTTAGGCCTCTAAAGCTTGAACATTCCATTTAATGCAAAACTTTAAAGAATAATGTTTTTATCTTGAGGTTTGAATATGAAATATGTATTTTTACTTTGTCTTGCTAAGATACATATATTGGGTTGAAAACATAATTCTCTTAAAGTCTTGAAGGAGCTCTAGAAAGAGATCAAGTGAACTTGCATCCACGTTTAAGTTTATGCCTTGCACAACCATATTTATTTTATGTCATAACTAAATTCTCAAGAATAAATAAATGAACTTGCATATCTCATGTTTAAATTTCAAGCTTGCATTTCATGTTTAAATTTCAAGTTGTCACTTAATCTCTAAAGATAATAAAGAAGTTGCATCTCATGTTTATTTTATGCTCTCACTTTATTTTATAATGGCTAAAAGAGTCAATGCATGGCATGTTTATTTTATGTCATCACCTAAAAATCCTAGAGCTCAAAGACTTGCTTATGAATCATAAGCGAAGAAATGAGATAATTGGAGTTAAAGAATTTATTCTTTAAGAAGTCTTGAGAATTGGAGCTTAAAAAAAATGTAATTCTCATCCCTCACCGGTCCTGTGCGGACTACCGCCGCTCCAATTGCTTAAGATTCTCTTCTCCCTCTACCTCCTGTGCAATTACCGCCTTTAAGTTTCTTGCATCATGTTTATATTACAAGTTCTTGCATCATGTTTAATTTTCAAGTTATCACCTTAAATCTTAAAGATAAAGAAATGGAATTGCATATCATGTTTATAATTCCAAGCTATCACCTTATAAAGATAAGATTAAAATAAGGTTGCATAGCATGGTAATAATTCAAAGATGTCACCTAAATCTCTAAAGCTCAAGACTTGCTCCTTTTATCTTAAGTGAAAGATTTAATTATGAACATTCTTTCAAGTTATAAATCGGTCCCATGGTTAATTTAGGCCTAAAGTCCTATGACTTCTTTCAAGTTTAACAAAAGGAATTAGTTTTAAAGAGTTTTAAAACTTTGTAAGAATTTTATGGGAAGCTAGTAATTTATGTGTACTTAAAATGTGATTTGATGCTTATTAAGAATTTGGTGTCATTGATTGATTCCCTGGTTTGTATGTTATAGTTGTTGTTGCAAACAATGAAAACTTATGCATGAAATAAAGACATATTCTGTTGGAAGAAAGTGTATTACTGGAAGAGCAATTTGGAAAGATTCTGGCTAAGGAAGATTTGGTATTTAAGCGTGTCCATTGTGACCCACCTCTCTTTCCTGGAATCTCCCAGATGCATGATTACAGTTGGTATATATTATTTTTCGGCATAAGACTATAAATGAGAAAATGTTATGATGATTATGAATGAAGAATTGTATTATGATATAACATGCAAAGACTTAAAGGTGACTCAAAATATATGAGAAAATGATCCTTTGGACCCGTCAACTATAGGCGTGAAAAGGTGATTCTTGCCCCCAATCTGTCTCTCAAAGGGTAGAGACGGAATTTTTACTTATCAAAAGGGATAAGTATGTGCTGGTGACGACTAGCAAGGTATGAGCTCATAACCTAGATTACTCCCAAAAGGGTGGAGTATAGGGTGGCAGGAAAATGATGATGAAAGTAACTTTAAGTCACCTAAGAAACTAAGTAAATGCATTATGTGAATATGATGTTCTGCTATGCATAGTATTTATGAGATGATGATGAGAAATATGATATTCTGCTATGCATAGTATTATGAAATGATGATGAGGAATATGATGTGATTTTATGCATAACTATGTTATTATATATGAAAGGAAAAGTTCATTATAAACATGACATGCTAAGTTTATGATGCATTATAAGACGCATGATTAAACGAACCTCGGAAGTATATTTTCGAACTTAATAAATCAATCTTAGCATGCTCACTATTTCATAATAACCCAGGTTCCTGGGGACGATGATGATGACACAATGCATCATGAGGTGAGTACCTACTGAGATTCTTTTTATAAGTTTCTCACTCCCTCTATTTTTCTTTCCATCTCGTCTTAAAATAAAGGAGCGTTCGTGAATCACATTGAGGCTGTCATCGGGAGCTGAACTTGAATCCTGAGTTTCACTCGTATATTTCAGATATCTATCCCTATCCCTGGAGTGTTATTACTAGGTGCCATTAATGGATGTCCTTCCATCCATATATTATTTATGTTTTATTAGATTGCCTACACTTAGTCTTATTCTGTTGGTAGGCAAAATATCTATATGATATGTAATTATGGATGCTTGGATGATGGAGCCAATATATTATGATGTGATGTTTGTAAATTCCTATGTGTCTTTTAAATTTTGCTAAATCTTTCACGTTAAGCGCGGCTCACGTTTTCAATTATGTTAAAAAAAATGGCTCGTAATTTCACTAAGTATTTTCAAAGCATGATTAAGAAACTGAAGCAAAGAGTAAAGTCTAGTAATTAATCAGACTGCCTAGGTGTATTGGGTTAATTATTAGGGTGTTAC
>JAMLFY010000236.1:0-49481 GCA_030441495.1 Dalbergia oliveri
TGCCCATAGTCTAAGTCTTGGAATTTTTCTAAGTTTAGGTGTATTTAAAGAACCTTATGAACAAAGTTTTATGTTTTAAATCTATTTCTTGAGCTAAATAATTTAGCTACTGACCTAGTACACATTTATGTGATTTCAATAAGATTAATTGGTTTCTAAAAGAGTTTTGAGTTCCTAAAATGATTCCAAGAGAAACTAGCAACTTATATGCATTTAAATCATGAGATTATGTGATTATATGGTGCATGTATTTTCGGTTCTGCCTTGTGCAATTGGCCACTGTATAAATTCTGTTTTATGGTGTTAAAATGTGTAAAATTATGTTTGAGTGAAGCAAGGAACGATTTAGGGAAGTTAGGAAAGAACAAGTAACTAGAAAGAACTTAAAATGTGAATTCTAGAACACTTAGATGCACAAACGTAAATTCTGTTCCAGCATATTTGGACTTAAGAAAAATGGTTTATAATTAGTGGATATGTGTAGGAATCCCTCATAATTGGTTTAGGAGTTGATTATAGAGTTTTAGGCGAAGACGAAACTTAGAAAGGGTCAAAGACGGAGATTCTAGAACCCGTAATCATTAGGTAAAATTCTGCCCAAAAGATGTAGAGTTGTTGGGTTATGTTATAAAGCATAAACATTAGAGAAAATTATAGGTAATGATCTCTTAGGTGTTATAAAAATTCATATTGAAAGTTAGGATAACTGAACACAAGTTTAAGACCCATAAGGGCTAAAGCATAAGACACCATGAGATAGGAGGTGTGATGTGAGCATGAGGCCGAGTCGGTATACTCATAATGATGTGAATATGTTAATATCATGAACATGAGGCCATATGTGTATTTGTGACATGTTGTAATAATGTGGTATGCTATGCTTGAGATGCATGAGAATGTGGAATATGAATGAGTTAGGAGGGTATGCTCCTGAATTAGAAATTTATTTAATTGAGAAAGTTTCATGAGAATAATATGTGTGATTGAGTTATGTGACATGACTCAAATTTGAGGAAATTCGGAGTGTAGTCGTTATGCCGAATTTCCGTCAAATTTGAGGGACTTGAGAAAGTTTTTGAAAAGAAAGATTTTATATGTGACATGCCGAGACACATTTCTCCTACTAATGAGGAGAAAGGAAACCCGTGGAGGGTATGGTCGTGGGGCCATACCGAGCGGACAATGTCACTGGTCTTAACCAGATAATGTGTTTCACAACTGAGACGTACTTCTCCTGCTACGGAGGAGAAGGTAAAACCATAAGGGCATCGACATTAGCCTGCCAAACGGACAAAGTCATTGGTCTTAACCAGTTGATGCGTTTCGGAGAAGGAAGAAAGTCCCATGATGGGTGATTCCTTAGGTCCCTTGCCCGTACTCTGGAGTCGGATTGTTATTTTTATGATTATGATTCGCTTATCAAGAAGATAAGTAAGAACTAGTGATGACTAGTTAAGGTATGAGCTCATAGCCTAGTATCAGGGGTCGGTTACTATTGTTTTGAAGATCATGATGTCACAAGTTTGAGAAATGAGAAAAGATGAGAAGTATCTTGCTTATGAAAGCGAAAGATTGATCATGAGAAGTTACATGCTACATATATGTGATTTAATTGTTGAGGATATGTTTTATTGTTGCTATATATTGCCATGCATTCATATCCTGCTATGCTGCATACATGCATTAAGATTCATCATAAAAGACACAGACCTTGGATAATTACCTTTATGAAAACCTCATAATGAACCTTTGCATGTTTAACCTTTTCATAATAAACCCAAGGTTCCTAGGGACGTAAATGATGACACTAGGATAGGAGGTTTCCCTACTAAGATTCTTTAGCAAGATTCACCCCTCTCTTTGTTTCTCTTTCCTTACGTCTCCAGACCGTGATGGCGTTGTTCGTGATCTTCATTGACACACCGATATGGGAGGTGCACTACGACCCAGATCATCAGTCTTACCATTTCGAGGGTCGTTGTGCCGTGCGCATTTTTGAATACATGGGACATCCGTTTGCTTTTCCGGTCTGAGCTTCGTTTCACCCTAACCTCTCCCTTCGGTGATGATTTGATTTTTGAGAAGACGCAACCTCATGGCGAGCAAAACCATCATGCTCGACCTTCGTTTCAACGGTGCGTGACTATCCGAGTACATGCCCCTCATATGTCGTTGCGGGAGGACCTGAGGATTCCCGACCCCTATTCGGAGGATTCCGCCCTTCGATATCTTTGGCCGCCGGTAGGGGTAGCGAGGACACGGTCTCTCGCCAAGGCTTATGAGGCGTGTACGTCAGCCCGAGAGGCACCCTCGCCGAGGAGGCCACGTCGCTCCGCCGATCCGCATGCTCACGCCCCCTCTTCGTTGGGCCATATCCGGAGCTTCGGAGTTTACGGGTTACATCTTGTCCGAGGATTAGCGTCATCTAGGCTTTTAGAAGAGAGGGTTGCGTTAGTTAATAATATCTTTTGGGGTTTTCCATGTATTCGCTATTTATGTCTCCTGTATTTTATGTTCTCTCCTGAAGCTCTGCCCGCTTATATGGGTATGACTTTATGTCTTTTACGTTTCAGTTGATGTACTAAAACTATGATATCTAATGTTATGGTGATTGTCTCTATGGTTGAAGTGTTCTTACTTACTTTATATTGTATGATTTATTGCCTCTTTGCTTCACGTTTTGCTTATGTTGTACGCGATGGATCGCACTTTGTTTTACGTATTCTATTTCAAAAAAAATTTTACCCGTATTTTCCGCTAAGTAATTTTACAAATGAGTTTTCAAATGGAAGTAATAACTAATAATTAATCTTAACACATCCTAGGTGTGTTGGGTTAAATATTAAGGTGTTACACAGAACTTCCTTTTGATCTTACTATTTCTACACCTACAGGTAGACCTGCAGGACATGTAGGTGTTACTTGGATTGTCATTTCACCATTGAAGGTAGATCCTTTGTCCTAGATTTGATTTGTTTACCCATGCATGGCTTAGACATGATTCTTGGCATGGATTGGCTTTCTGCTAACCATGTTTGTTGGATTGTTACACAAAGTCTGTTATCTTTTCCCCATATCTAGTGTATCTAGTAAACCTTTAAGTCTTTACTTAAATGTTGTAGAGGTCATTTGTTATGGAAAAGAGAGTAAAGGATATGTTCTCCTAGCGATATAGACCTTAAGAGAACATGATGATGTGCCCATAGTGAAAGACTATCCTTAGATATTTCCAGATGAGATACTTGAGTTTCCTTTGGTGAGAGAGTAGAGTTCTCTATAGAGTTGGTCCTGGAATGGGGCCTATTTCTATAGTACCTTATAGGATCTCAATTAGAGGAGCTTTTAGAGAAGAAGTTTGTGAGACCTAGTGCATCACCATGGGAAGCCTCAGTTTTGTTTGTCAAAAAGAAAGATGGGAGTATGAGGCTTTGTATAGACTATAGACAATTGAATCGAGTGACAATGAAGAATAAGTACCCTTTGCCTAGGATTGATGATTTGATGGATCAATTGAGGGAAGCGGTAGTGTTCTCAAAGATCGATTTGAGGTCAGGATATCATCATATTAGAGTAAGGGATGAGGACATACCCAATGTAACACTCTAATATTTAACCCAACATGCCTAGAACGCATGATGGTTAAACGTTAGTTGTTACTCTTTCATCTCTAGAACTTTACTTAATTTTAAACTTTGAAAATAAATCTATGGAAAATATGACCCATTTTTTGTTTGTTTGAAAGACCAAACTATGAGCTATTCACGTATAAGTTATAGCACATAAGTGTTCGTCATATAATACATGATAATAGTACACCTTATCAATGTATTCTTAACCATTTAACACATAACATACGTGCAAATCATAGTAGAGCATAATATAAATTGAAAACATCATCATAGCATAACATTAACTGTAAATATCATGTCATATAATAATAATAATAATAATATAGAGGTATTCCACAAGTATAATACCATAATAAATATACTGAGCTCACCTATAGAGGTTGAGCATACAATAACTCAAAAGCTAAGAATAACTATGGCGTAGCTAAACCTATCATGGGTTCACATGTACTAGAAACTAAGTTATGAATGTGCACGAAGATGGGACAACTTATAAGCAACCTGAATAGAAAAGACTATATCCCTTGCTTCTGCTACACCTCTGATCCAAATCATAGTATAGCTCCCATGCTAGCATCTCAAGGAAGTCCACAAACATCACCATCAACCTTGTCTAAAAAAGAAGATGGAAAGAAAGAAAGGGAGTGAAAAACTTATACAAGAATCTCAGTAGGGTTTTCCATCTCCACACATGTGTCATCATCATTGTCCCTAGGAACCTCGGTTTCATTATGAAAATAGTGGACATAAATAAGGTTCATTTATTAAGTTCCAAATACCCTTAATCAAGGCCCATATCTTTTAGCATGAATCTTAATGTCAAGGATGCATCATACCATATTATGAAATGCATGTCAATACCTTGTGCAATATTCGAAACATTCAATGACATAATGTAAAAGCATAGGAACATGAGCAATTATGACATACAACTTTCCTTTTCCTTAGGTGACTTAGCTTCCTTAATCTTTCTTTCATAAGGGTCACCCTAATACTTTCTCCCTTTTAAGAGTTCTAGGTTATGAGCTCATACCTAACTAGTTGTTACTAGTCTACATTTATCCTCTCAATAAGCTAATTCCTGACTCCAGAGTGCGGGATAGAGGGCATAAGATCACCTTTCATAACTATTAATTCCTGAGTCTAAATGATCACCTTTTGGGTCACCTTCTATAGCCATTGATTCCTAGAGTCTGAAGGATCCTCTTATTGGATCACCTCTCATAACCATTATTTCTTAAAGTCTAGAAGATCATTTTCATGTGTCTTATGTCACCTTTAATCTTAGCATATCACTTAGAGATGCAAACATGAGCATATAAACATGGCCATCATCATAACTTATCACTCAACATTTCATGCTCATAATTTTATAATTTTTTCTAAGTCCACAAATTTGGCAGAAATTTATCATAATGACGAGGAAAAGAGTTTGCCCAAATTTGCTTCATGCCATGGAGCATAACTATCATGCATCTCAATTATACATTCATCACAATTCATCATGTATTTGATCACATAAACATGCATCACATTCTTTGCATATATCCATAAGCATGTTAGCATCAATATCTTATTGAAAGGTAAACATGCTCCTACCTAGTATGCCGAAAATCAAGAATTGGACTTAGTTAATGCATATGCTATGCTCAACTGGATATATACATCATAATAGAAATCATTACTTGCATAATTCATGAATTAGGCATGCATAATCATCAATATATAATCTTGCATAGTTATTTCAAATCATAAAATCCCCACACAAATCATACGAACATAGCCTTCATAACATATCAATTACATCAATATCACCAAGTTATTGATAATTACACTTTATCCAAAAGAGGGATAAAAAATGCAATTTCTAAAAGTTTGTGGGTGAAAGTATAAATTTCCCAATTAATGAATTTTCTCAAAACTAATGATTCCCACAATTAATTTACACTTTTAATAGACTCATAACACTTAGAAATCATTTAAATTCATCATAAAAATCATTTTGGGCCATTGGCCAAATTTTATTAGATTTTAGGGGTCAAAGTGCAAAGTTTCACATTGATGGCACTTAGCAAGTGCCAATGCTAAAACTTATTCTTAACATCATAAATGACATTTTGAATACATGGACACATTCAAAATCATTACTAACTCTAATCAAACCCATTTGGCTAAAATTCCATAAGGAGAAGTTCAAGACACAATTTTCCACATTTTGCAAAACGGTCTAACCTAACACTTATAATTATTCTTTTAAGCACCTAAGACACCAAAAATAATTTTTACAACACTTATCACTAATTTTTAAGCACATGAACAGGACCAAACAGTAATGAATAATGCACAGTGTTAGGATTTTAATTTCAAAAGTTTTGGAAATTATATTTTTGACCCTTTCTAGTTACTAGTTTTTCCTATGATGCTAAGAATAATTTTTACAACAATTATTAATAATTTTTAATGACATGAATAGTACCAAACTGATGACAGTGCCAAATAGTGTCAAAAATTAAAATTACAAAAGCTTTAGAAATTATATTTGTGACCCTTTCCAATTGCTAGTTTTTCCCAAAAGATATCTAGGACACATGAAACAATTTTTACCACATTTTTTACCATGTGAATAGTGCCAAACAATGTCCTACAGTGTTAAACATGTCAAACAGTGCAAAATTGAAATTACCAAAAAGCTTGAAAATTACATTTTTAACCTTTTCTAATTACTAGTTTTTCTTAAAAACTATTCTAAGACATTTAAACACATAAAATCATTTTATCCCTCTTAGAAATTAATTATTACCATTTAAATCAATAGCCAAACTTAAAATTTCATACATAAGGTGCTATTTACTTAAAATCACATTTTTGCTCCTTTTGAGTTTCCAACTCTTTCAAAATTCCTTTGTACACTCAAGACACAAGATTCAAATTTTAAAATAAAATAAAACCAACTTCAAACCCACTACTCTTATATGGCCGAAATATATAAATATGTGTCTATGATCAAAATTTCCATTTAAGACCAAAGAGGCAAGCCTAAACTTTAGAGACATAGGTGATGACTAGAATCATAAATATGTCATGCAACTCATTTTAAGTCTTTAACTTTGTAACGACCTGATTTAGGTATGTGGCTGGGGGGAAATTCTATTCCACGTAAGCCTCGTGACCTTGATTTTCTCTATATGCACAGCTGATTATAAAATTATTCAAAACACATTTGCATTTTCTACATACAAATCACCTATTTATTAAATCAAACTAGTCTATGCTAAAATTTCATAATTAAATAGTCTATGAATCATAATACAAAACATATATGTAATAAGCTACTCCAATTTGAAATATCCAATAGTAGTAAACTTTTCAATACAAACCAAAATAGTGTTATAACATGCAAAAACATAAACATGTTCTATAGTCCAGGATCTTGTCTATCCATACTGGAGCACTCTAGACAAACTATAAACACTTCACCCAAGTGAAGCTCACCACTGAAACTCTAGTGTTGTTGGGAAGGTGGTGACTGAAGAATCTACAGCGCTATTCTTGAGATAGGAGGAAGAAGGGGTAAGTTTTGTGCAAAACACAGTAAGTGAATCCACCTGAAATTCCCTTCATGGGACACCACAAGAACCATGCAATAAATCATAATAACAAAATAGTATAAAGTTGGAACATGAGATTCTATAAAGTTAAACTTAATGTTAAGTGAAGTTGTTTCCCTCTATCCCCATTTAAATCTAGCGACTAATTATTTTTTTAGCTCATCCAAGGCGATAGGTGATGTGGAGTTTAGGTGACAGTTAAAATCGCGGGCGATGATGTGGTTAGTTTAGGTGACATGAGAGAAGGTGATACATTAAAAGAATTGAAGTTACTAAACAAAGTGCTAGAGAAAGTATGATGTCTTAATTCTTTTTACTCTTTCATGCAAGTTCTCTCTATGTGATTTATATGACAATAATGACAAGCTTTCTAGATTATTATTTGTTAATCAAGAATTTTTATAAGATTTAAAATATGGATCACTTCAAGATTTTTATTTGCGAACTAATTAAAATAAACTAAAGCATGCTTACTTATTTTATAATTAAACACGTGACTGGAGATGATAACAATGACACTTATACTACTTTCATTTAATTACTGAAATTCCTTTGGATTCTCACCCCTTTTCATTTTTCGTGTCGTCTTCAGGGCCAGTGGACCAGAATTGAAGTCACTTGATTTCTTGATTGTTGAGCTAACCCATGTTAAAGACTTTATTATTGTCTTTTGGATATTTTGTACTTGTCTCTTAAACATGTAGACCATTGATTCCTATTTATGTTTTTCTCCTTATCTTGAAATTTTTATGCCTTATTATTATTTGAACCAGGCTGATTACTTGCTCTTACCTAGGATTTATTTATGGTTTGTTCTATTATGTGCTTATTATTATGGAAATGTTGTTTCATATACAGGTTTCATTAGTTTTAATTATGCATTGATGAACAAGGCTTTTTGCTAAGAGTATTTTATGACTAAACATATGAAATCAAAATGTAAGAAATATAATGATTGGCCAATTATGACGTATGCATGAGATGTTAATAATTAGGGTGTTATGGAGCTCTAAATCCCTGTAACTCTAACAATTTGACCATAGCATAACTGTGACTATGAAATCATACATGGTAATTTCAAGTCTACAAAATATGTATCCACTAACGTTTTGAGTCATATGACGATTCGTGCTTAAAGTCCTTTTATATATATTAATTTCTAGATTATTTCTTATTAATAGTAACTCATGGTACTCTGAAAGCTTTGAATCCACCCGTTTAAAGCTCACCTTAGCATAACTGTGGCTATGGAATCATGTCCAAGGATCATCCTTTGTAGACATTTGTGATTCCATACCTCCAGAGTATGTAGTCGTCAACTGTCTAAATATCCTAAAGATTCGTACTCTAAAATCCTCGTTACATCTGAGTTTCTAAATCATTTCTCAATAACATTCTTTCATAAGCTTGACAATTCTAAAATCATAATAATATTCCTTAAAATCTGAAAGTTCTTAAAATAATCTTAGCATAATCCATATTCAACAAAAAACAAACATTTTAACAATCATAGATCTCTAATAATCACAATTAAAATCAACTCTAAAGAGAATAATTTTATCAATAATGGTCCCATGAGTTTTCTAAAACAGAATTCATGCTATTTAAAAACCAAGTTTCATAATTCGCAGAAATCTCAAACCTTGCACAATAATCTCTAAAAATCATACTTTAAGTCATAATTTCATGAAATAAATCTAATGGACAACATAGAGATCACAAGTGCGAACCTGTAACAACATTTACACCATAAAGCTATGCTTAAACTATAACCTTATAGTGAATAGTTGTTACTTGTTAGCTTGTTACTTAGAGGATATATATATATATATATATATATATATATATATATATATATATATATATATGTTTGCATGTAACGAGTGGCGAGGAGTGATCGTTAGTGCAAGAAGGCACGGACAAGGAGCGGCTCCTAGCAAGACCTCTAAGTGGAAGGTACATGAATGATGATTACACACCAGAATGAGAGGATCCTAAGGTTGTATAGGTATAGGACTATATAGTTGAGGATGATTATATGAATTGATTGGTACTACCTATGCCAACAAGATGCATATTTTTTTTGGTAGCCTATCACAAAAGAACTCCATGGTTAAGCATGCTTGCCTTGGAGCAATTTTGGGATGGGTGACCTCCTGGGAAGTTTTCCCAAGAAGCATGTGAGTAAGGACAAAGCTCGAAAACCCATATTGGTTTGTGGGAGTCATCAATCCATAAAGCGGGGGATGTTCCAAATGGTATTAGAGCCTCACCTCTCCAGCACGGTGTGATTTGGGCCAAGTGGAACTTGGTAGGCATGTACGCTCGATGATGAGGCCAGGAGTGATCGCTAATGCAAGAAGGTATGGACAAGGAGTGGCTCTAGTAAGGCCTCTAAGCGAGGGGTACATGAATGAACCAATTACACACCAGAATGAGAGAGATCCTGAGGCTATATAGGTATGGGACTATATAGTTGATGTAACGCCCAATTTTTACTGTAATTTTTACTATCATTAGGAATTACCGAATTCCGTAGGTAAATATTATATAAAATTTGAGACCAAACAATCCTTAATAAAGGAATATAACGTTAGAAGAGAAGTTAGGAGCAATTCGTGCAAGTATTGCAAACCCCAATTTTCTGTACGTGTAAAATGACCAAAATGCCCTGAGGTTATTTTACTCAAAATGAGGATCGTGGGCCCCACCCATCCTCAAGGGGATGTTTTGATGTTAATAAGGGATTGTTTGTGTTATGTGTGTTAATAGAGGAGAAAAATCCTAATTTTGAGCTCAGACGCGCGAAATGACCAAAACGCCCTTACGGTTTTAACTTCGATTTGCGTGCCGCTAGACCCGAACCTCACTAAAATGTGTTAAAAGGTGTTTTTAAGCCATGATTAACCATTGGTTAAGCTCGGGTGGTCTCGGGCAATTTTTAAGTAAAATGACCGTTTTGCCCTCTCTTGTAAGTTTTACAAATTTTGAGATTTTTGATTCGTCTAACGAAACCTAAGCAATATTAGGCTCAAATTAAAGCTTATTAAATTCTAATTACTAATCTAGAGTCAAAATTATTTATTTAGATTGATTAGAACCTAAAATTGCTTAAAACACCCAAATTGCTTAGTAATTCACTTAAACCCTTAACCGTAAATTCTCTAAATTGCATGAATACCTTGCCTACACCTAAAAAATACATGGAACACACAAAATCCTCTTCCACAAGGCTGTAATGCACGAAATTATTGAGTAATAAGTCAGAAAATTATTACACAAAAATCCAAAGAATGAAAACAAAG
The DNA here is from genome assembly GCA_030441495.1 of Dalbergia oliveri. Lineage (NCBI taxonomy): Eukaryota > Viridiplantae > Streptophyta > Magnoliopsida > Fabales > Fabaceae > Dalbergia > Dalbergia oliveri. Next base: position 10,543 of record JAMLFY010000236.1, read on the forward strand.
AATCATGAAAACATGGAAACATGATTCCATGTTTTAAGCCACCAAACAAAATGATTTTTCTTCCTTATTTTTTTCTCTAATTTTTGGTCAGATTTCCCTTCCTTTGTCCATTTATGAGCTGCAAAATCTCTATAAATAGGCATGCTTGAAGATAGTTTAGATGCTTAGTTCATAACTTACACAAATTCTAGTTTTAGGAGCACCAAAAGCTCTCATTTCCTCCTCCTCTTGGCTGAATTCTTTCTTCAAGTTTTCAAGAATATTTTCTTTCATTTCACTCAAGGAAACCAAGTTCTCTTCCTTTCCTTCAAATCAGATTAGGTAGGGAGTTGTTTTTAAGTTTATTTCTATGCTTTGCTAAGTGTTGTTCTTGGTTCAAAATGATGATTTCATGGATTTTCTCTAGTTTTTCCATTTGGTTTTCTTCTTCCTTTTTCTTTGAACAATTCAGCCATATGGCCTAGGTGGGACTAAGATGATGGCTTGATGATGAGGACCTTGAGGGTGGGTTGTGAATCCATCACAAGTTAGGCCTCTAAAGCTTGAAAGTTCCACTTGATGCAAAACTTTAAAGAATAATATTTTTATGATGTTTTTATGATCTTGAGTTTAGAAAATGAAAGATGTATTTTTCACTTTGTCTTGCTAAGATATATTGGGTTGAATTTATATTTCTCTAAAGTCTTGGAGGAGCTCTAGTAAAGAAATAAAATGAACTTGCATCCATGTTTAAGTTTATGCCTTGCATAACCATGTTTACTTTCTATGTCATCACTAAATTCTCAAGAATGAATAAATGAACTTGCATATTCATGTTTAAATTTCCAAGCTTGCATTTCATGTTTAAATTTCAAGTTGTCACTTAATCTCTAAAGATAATAAAGAAGTTGCATCTCATGTTTATTTTATGCTCTCACTTTATTTTATAATGGCTAAAAGAGTCAATGCATGGCATGTTTATTTTATGTCATCACCTAAAAATCCTAGAGCTCAAAGACTTGCTTATGAATCATAAGCAAAGAAATGAGATAATTGGAGTTAAAGAATTTATTCTTTAAGAAGTCTTGAGAATTGGAGCTTAAAAATGTAATTCTCATCTCCCTCACCGGTCCTATGCGGACTACCGCGCTGCTTAAGATTCTCTCTCCCTCTCCTGTCCTATGATTCCGCGCTCCAGTTTCTTGCATCATGTTTATATTACAAGTTCTTGCATCATGTTTAATTTTCAAGTTATCACCTTAAATCTTAAAGATAAAGAAATGGAATTGCATATCATGTTTATAATTCCAAGCTATCACCTTATAAAGATAAGATTAAAATAAGGTTGCATAGCATGGTAATAATTCAAAGATGTCACCTAAATCTCTAAAGCTCAAGACTTGCTCCTTTTATCTTAAGTGAAATATTTAATTATGAACATTCTTTCAAGTTATAAATCGGTCCCATGGTTAAGTTAGGCCTAAAGTCCTATGACTTCTTTCAAGTTTAACAAAAGAATTAGTTCTAAAAGAGTTTTAAAACTTTGTAAGAATTTTATGGGAAGCTAGTAATTTATGTGTACTTAAAATATGATTTGATGCTTATTAAGAATTTGGTGTCATTGATTGATTCCCTGGTTTGTATGTTATAGTTGCTGTTGCAAACAATGAAAACTTATGCATGAAATAAAGACATATTCTATTATTGGAAGAAAGTGTATTCTGTAAGAGTGCAATTTGGAAAGATTCTAATTGCAAAGATTTTGGCTAAGGAAAGATTTGGTATTTAAGCGTGTCCATTGTGACCCACCTCTCTTTCCTGGGAATCTCCAGATGCATGATTACAGTTGGTATATATTATCGGCATAAGACTATAAATGAGAAAATGTTATGATGATTATGAATGAAGAATTGTATTATGATATAACATGCAAAGACTTAAAGGTGACTCAAAATATATGAGAAAATGATCCTTTGGACCCTCAAACTATAGGCGGTGAAAAGGTGATTCTTGCCCCTAGTCTGTTCTCTCAAAAGGGTAGAGACGGAATTTTTACTTATCAAAAGGGATAAGTATGCTGGTGACGACTAGCAAGGTATGAGCTCATAACCTAGATTACTCCCAAAAGGGTGAAGTATAGGGTGGCCCAGGAAAATGATGATGAAAGTAACTTTAAGTCACCTAAGAAACTAAGTAAATGCATTATGTGAATATGATGTTCTGCTATGCATAGTATTTATGAGATGATGATGAGAAATATGATATTCTGCTATGCATAGTATTATGAAATGATGATGAGGAATATGATGTGATTTTATGCATAACTATGTTATTATATATGAAAGGAAAAGTTCATTATAAACATGACATGCTAAGTTTATGATGCATTATAAGACGCATGATTAAAGGACGAACCTCGGTAAAGTATATTTTCGAACTTAATAAATCAATCTTAGCATGCTCACTATTTCATAATAACCCGAGGTTCCTGGGGACGATGATGATGACACAATGCATCATGAGGTGAGTACCCTACTGAGATTCTTTTTATAAGTTTCTCACTCCCTCTATTTTTCTTTCCATCTCGTCTTCAAGAAACGAAGGAAGCGTTCGTGAATCACATTGAGGCTTACCGGGTTGAACTTGAATCCTGCTAGTTTCACTCGTATATTTCAGATATCTATCCCTATCCCTGGAGTGTTATTACTAGGTGCCATTAATGGATGTCCTTCCATCCATATATTATTTATGTTTTATTAGATTGCCTACACTTAGTCTTATTCTGTTGGTAGGCAAAATATCTATATGATATGTAATTATGGATGCTGTATGATGGAGCCAATATATTATGATGTGATGTTTGTAAATTCCTATGTGTCTTTTAAATTTTGCTAAATCATTCACGTTAAGCGCTCACGTTTTCAATTATGTTTAAAAAAAAATGGCTCGTAATTTCACTAAGTATTTTCAAAGCATGATTAAGGAACTGAAGCAAAGAGTAAAGTCTAGTAATTAATCAGATCCTCCTAGGTGTATTGGGTTAATTATTAGGGTGTTACAGTTAAGGATGACTTATATAAATTGATTAGTACTACCTATGCCAATAAGATGCATCTTTCTTTTTAGCCCATCATAAAAGAACTCCATGGTTAAGCGTGCTTGCTTTGGAGCAATTTTGCAATGGGTGACCTCCTGAAAGTTTTCCTAGGAAGCATGTGAGTAAGGACAAAGCACACTGAAAATGCCCATGTTGGTTTGTGGGGACAAGTTATCAATCCATAAAGCAACGGGGATGTTACAAACCTACTCACACCTGGTGGGGTGGATAATGAATGATCTACATGAATGAGCTTTAAGCAGGAATAACATTAACATCTGACATAGGAGCTATAGTACTCTAAATTAACTTCTAGAAATCACTAGATAACTTAGATTTGACTCTAATGCCAAGGAAGAACTTCACCTCTTGGGTAACATAGAGGAATAGCAAAACAATCCTCAAGAACAAAAGGGAAATGGAAGAATAGAAGTAGAAACATCAAAATCTCTTACTTTTAAGCCTTGGAAGTGAAAGATTGGAGTTAGATTGATGAAAATTGGGGGGGAAGAGGTAGGAGATGAGGGTTTCATATTTTAGGGGTGGGGGTTGTGTTTTATGTTCTAAAACTCGCAATGAGGGTTTTTATAACCTGAGTCCTGCAACTCACCAGAGAGCATAAAATCATCAATACGTCCTTCTATTCCCTGATCCTCAGGTGCTCCAAATGATCTCTCACTTATTTACATTTCTTAATTTTAAGTTAACGTTCATTAACTTTAAAACATAAATGTAAATAAGGAAATACCTTTCATTTGGATTCAAATAAAACATCATAAAAATCAAAATCCTAACAAATCAAAATCTAATTTTTGGGTTTTATTTCAAATTAGGAATTTCTAAGATTTTATAAACTTTTGGGCTAAAAATGAAATGTTTAAAGGTTTCATAAAATTCATTAAAAATCGTTCTTTAACTTGTTTTCCTCTTGGGAACAATTACCGGGACTTTTGATCCCAAGAAAATGGTTCTATCATATAGCCCTCCAAGGGTGTGTAGGGTCTAGACTTAGTGAAATAGGACCCAAAACGCAGGTAAGGGTAACTGGCACCCTTCTTGGTTCAAAAATTTTAACCTTTTTATTTAAAACTAGGGTATTGCAATCTTCCCCCTTTAAAAAGATTTGGCTCCCAAATCTAAACTGATGTTAAAAGAGTAAGGAGGTAGAATACTTGACCTATAGGGGTCTCATGGATGGGCCTAACCAGCCGAAACATTATGAGATGGTACTTACTGAAAGTCTTACCTCTTGGAAGATAGTGTGATCCCAAAGGCTACTGCTCTATTTTCTCTATATATGGATACCCTTTTGCCATGTTGGGCGGCTTCGCCTCCAAGTGCAGCCCTTTCCCATTGAGATAACTAAAGGGTTCTTAACATGATACTTTTACTGGACGACTAACATCACTTTTGTTCTTGCTATGGTTCTTTCTCTTGTTTGCCATCAGCTAACACTACGGGGACATCCACTCCTTAGTTTCTAAATGCACTCCCTCTATACACGTGTCATGTACGGAAATCAAACTACTCTACTGTCCATATAGAAAAGTGTAAGAGATACACATGACATCTATATGCATATATCTTTAGCATACTTAATACCATACATCACATGCATTGAACAATGAACCACTGCAACATAACTTACACTAAAAATCTTTAAAATTGTCTACTAGATTCACATGTATCATTAGTTCTCATGCACCAATCTCTCTGCCAGAATTCTAGTCTTTTAGTCAACATTTTCAAATATAAACATATGTCTCAAAATATCAAGCCATGCTCACATATCATGCTAACATCTAATCCTAAGGTAAACAATATTCATTTAATTAGCTTATTAAGTCCATTGATTACCTTACATCCTATTACCAATTGCATATTATACCTAGCATTTTTTGACTTAATTTCACTTAAGAAATTTTCATACACAAGTTAGGTAAACCACATATGTTCTTTATTCCAAAGGGCATAATTGGCCAACATGCAACTGTCATTAACATGAAATTCCAATTTGCAAATGAGAAAATTACCAAGCAAACATGCATAACTTCAAATACCTTGGTATGTTCCTCATTATCTTATTGCGTCAATTAAACTCTCTACCACCGTGTTACCAGATTGCAACTTAAATAGAGTAGATTTCATTTAGATTTTCTTCATCTAATTTATATTTGTGGAGTAAAGGGAGAAGAAGCGTATTCTGACATCTATGCATTCCTAAGCTAGGTTATTCAGAATACGTACATTCATGACTCAAAACTTCCCTCTCTAAGTTGCTCTTAAGTATGCATGCACAGTACCAAATTCAATTAAACCCTCATACACGCATATAGTACTCTAATTCATATTGCATCACCTTAATTAACATTATTTCACATATTTCAATTGAAGAAATGTATTCTTCCTCCAATCACAACTTGTGAAAATATTTAATCTCAAACCAAACCTTTTAATATGGTCACAAAACTTTTGAAAGTAAAACATTTTCTAGTCATCAATTAAGGTACATCAGAAATAAAATTTTGTTAGAATACTTTAATGAAAATACGGGTAAAATTTTTTTTTGAAATTAAAATCAAAACGTGAGCCGTGCATACAAAAATAAATTATGTCATCCATCTTGCGTATAAGAGGAGAAGAAATAAAACACGTACGCGTACATGAATTACAATGAAACATAAAATCATGAGCAGAAAACATGTCATCATAGATTCATATATAGATAACCTCTAAATCAAAAAGGCAAAAGCTATTCTATCCATAAATATGCACAGGCTTGAGGTTGCTGAGACTCCTGATACCGCCCCTGGAAGGGAGGAATGTAACCAAGCACCCTTACAATGTTGGTGGGAATAGCAAGTAGTCATTTAGATCGACATGAGCTCGCGACGTGGGCGAGTGGCTCCTTAGCTCTCTCAAGGGCCAGTCCAGTAGCCTCTCCCTCACCTCCTATTCCATAGGAGCTAGTAAGGATCGCCCGAGAATGCTATGAAAGAAATCCTAGATGGGTCTGTCAATGGCTCGATCGGGTAGGGGGTGATCGGGGGATATAGCGGGATAATCACAAACGGGTGTAGTGGGCGGGCCGCAATTCTCTCCCCATGCGGACAAGCCGCTAAAAAATGAGGTCACTGTAAATGGGTGGCGGTAGAGAACGTGCAAAGGGGTGCTCTATAAACACAAAAGGCGGACAATACATCGACCCACAAAATGATACGTCAGTGAGCGTGAAGTGCATCTCCAGGTTGGAGCATCAACGTATATCATGAAGGACACCATCAACCTTTGAAGATGAGATGGAAAGAAAAGAAAGAGAGAATGAAAATCTCATGCAAGAATCTCAGTAGGGCTTTCGCCTCCTAATATAATATGTCATCATCTACGTCCTAGAATCTCTGGTTTCATTATGAAAATAGTGAGCATATGCATAGGGTTTGTTTATTAGTTTCAAATACCATTAGCTGAGTCCTTTTAGTATGAGTTTTTGTATCGCCCGATTTTTCTTATTGTGCAAAATTACCAAAATGCCCCTAGGTAGTTTTCGCAGAGATTTGAAGTTGAACAATCCTTAATAAGAAAATTTAACATTAGGGTAACATTATATGAGGCTTGAATAGCAATTTGTGCAAAAACCGCAAATCTCACTTTTTCGTGTGCAAAATGACCAAAATGCCCCTGAGGTCATTTTTCTCGAAATCAAAGATAGAAGGTAAGTGTGAAATGAATGGTAGGGCCTTAATTGTACTGTTTGACTTTGGTGCAACTCACTCATTCATATCACATGCTAGTGTCGAGTCTTTGCAATTGCATGTGTTAGAACTTCCTTTTGATCTTACTATTTCTACACCTGGTAAGCCTGAAGACTTATAGATGTTGCTTAAATTGTCATTTCATTGTGGAAGGTAGGCATTTTATACTAGATCTAGTTTGCTTGCCTATGCATGGTCTAGACATGATTCTTGGTATGGATTAGCTTTATGCTAACCATGTAATGTTGACTTTATACAAAGATGTCGTTTTTCCTCCTATCCCTGGTGTGTCTAGTAAACCTCTAAGTCTTTACTTGAATGCTATAGAAGTTGAATGTTATGGGAAGAAAGTAAGGGATATGTTCTCCTAGCCGCTAAAAATGATTCTGAGAAAATTGATGTGCCTATAGTAAGAGACTATCCTGAGGTGTTTCCAAATGATATACCTGAGTTCCCTCCGGTGAGAGAGATAGAGTTCTCCATAGAGTTGGTCCATGGACAGGGGCAAATATCCATAGCACCTTATAGAATGTCATCCTTAGAGTTAATGAGTTAAAGTTAGTTAGAAAAGCTTTTGGAAAAGAAGTTTTGAGGCCAAGTGCATCACCATGGGAGAGCCCTAGTTCTATTTGTTAAGAAGAAAGATGGAAGTATGAGGCTATGTATGGATTATAGGTAGTTAAATCGAATGACGTAAAAAAGAACAAGTACCCCTTGCCTAGTATAGGTGACTTGATGGATCTTAAAGGGAGCAGGTAGTGTTCTCAAAGATTGATTTAAGGTCAAGGTATTATCAGATTAGAGTAAGGGATGAAGACATACCTAAGGCCTTTAGACGGTATGGCCAATTTGAGTTCACAATCATGTTGTTTAGATTGACTAATGCTCCTAGTGTTCATGGACTACATGAATAGGGTCTTCAGACCCTTTGGACTAGTTTTTGGTTGTTTTCATAGATTATATACACATTTATTCGAAAACCCATGAGGAGCATGAGCATCATTTGAGGACGGTTTGGAGATTCTAAAGGAAAAGAAGTTGTATGCAAAACTATCTAAGTATGAATTTTGGTTAGAGGAAGTAAAGTTCTTAGGACACGTATGTAAAAAGGAGATATCATAGTAAATCCTAGTAAGATTAAGGCTGTGATGAGCTGGGAAACCTACTACAATAATGGAGATACGAAGCTTTTCAAGACTCCTGGCTATTACCGTAGGTTCATTAAGGGATTTTCTAGATTTTCTTATCCTTGACCAAGCTTACTAGGAAGAGTGCCCCTTTTGTTTGGACTCTGGAGTATGAAAAGAGTTTTCAAGAGCTAAAGGTGAGGTTGACCATAACCCCAAGTGTTAGTATTGCCTAGATCCCAATGTGCCATTTGAAGTATATTGTGATGCCTTAGAGAAAGGTTTGGGTTGTATGTTAATGCAAAATATGCAAGTGGTAGCCTATGTATCAGGGCAACTCAAACCTTATGAAGAAAACTATTCCACCCATGACCTTGAGTTAGAAGCGTGATGTTTGCCTTGAAGGTATGATGACACCATTTGTATGGAGTGAAGTTAGAAATATCTCTAGTCACAAGAGTCTCAAGTACCTCTTTAATTAGAAGGAGTTGAATATGAGACAAAGGTGATGGATGAAGTTTTTGAAGGATTATGATTTTGGGTTGAACTATTGGGCAAGGTTAATGTAGTGGCTGACGCCTTGAGTAAAAGGTCACTACACTTGTCTCATATGATGGTGAAGGAGGTGGAGCTAATTGAGAAGTTCGGGATCTAAACTTGGGGATGACATTGACCACTGAGAGCATGAAGGTGTGCCATCTCATTGTAACGAGTGACTTTAAGGAGAAAATCATTCAGAGCCCAACAGGAGGACGTGGAGTTTAAGGAGACTAAGAGGCAGTAAAGGAAGGAAAGTTTAAGGGTTTCACCCTAGGGGCAGATAAGCTATGCAAGTTTAAAGGCTGGATTTGTGTACCAGCGAATAGTGACTTACAAAAGAGATTTTGCAAGAGGCTCATAAGAGCCATTTCACCATTCACCCTAGTGCCACTAAGATGTATCAAGATCTGAAAAAGATGTTTTGGTGGCCCAATTTGAAATGAGACGTGGTAACATGGGTGAGTAAGTGCTTGGTCTGTCAAAAGGTGAAGATTAAGCACCAAAGACCTTTTGGAATGCTTGCAACCCTTGTCGATTCCGATAGAAATGGGATAGTATCTCAATAGATTTTATAACAAGGCTACCCAAGACTCAACTTGGCTATGATGCCATATGGGTAATTGTGGATCGTCTAACAAAGTTGGCTCACTTTTTGCCTATTAAAGTGACTTATTCTATGGATAAGCTAGCCCAGTTGTATATCCAAGAGATTGTAAGGTTGCATGGAGTGCCATCAATGATAATCTAAGTAACGATTTAAAGACGAAATTCTTTAAGGAGAGAGAAATGTAACGCCCGATTTTTCCGTTGTTCAAAATTACCAAAATACCCCTAGGTAATTTTCGCATGAGATTTAAGGTCGAACAATCCTTAATAAGAAATTTTAACATTAGAGTAACATTATATGAGGCTTGGACAGATTTTGTATGAAAATCGCAAATCCCGCTTTTCGTGTGTAAAATGACCAAAATGCCTTGAGGTCATTTTTGTAGGAAATTGAAGATAGTCAATCTCGGCTATCCTCAAGGGGTTAGTTTTATGTTTGAAAGGAATTATTTGTGATATGTTGATATTGAGGTAAAAATCTCAACTCCTGTTTTTAATACGTAAAATTACCAAATGACCTCTGTGGTAATTTAACACAAGATTGAGTAGCCTTAGAACCCGTCATCACCTGGGAGGTTTAAAATGTTTGTCACTAGTACTATGTAATATCTGGAAATATTTGGTAATTCTTGGAGTTTTTATGTGAAATGACTTCTTTACCCCTAGTTAGTGCTTAATAAGTTCACTTAAGTAATTAAGGCAATATTAGGCTCCAATTTATTTCAAATTGATTTCATTCATTAATCTTGGGTTAAAAATAATTACTTGAGGTAATTAGAGCCTAAGAATTGTTTAGGGAAATTTAATTTCCTTTCTTAGTTACAAGTACTCATATAAAATCAATAATGTTAAAATTAAGGTAAATCTAGTGCATTTTCTTTCTTTATCTTAAGATTAGGACTTATGTTACTAATTGATTTTCAACTCAATTGAGATTAACTCCATTACTAGTGTAAGATTACTCTCTTACCTTGTCTTGGTAAATCCTAAACACTTGATTTTTACCATTTACACTAAATTACCAATTCATAATTCACTACCTAATTAAATATGCTATCCTATATGTCCTACCACTTATCAAAGAATCAAAATTGTCTCCCATTATCCCAAGCAAACTCGCGGCCTCCATACCTCCATCATCCTCATGATTTATTTTTTTTCAATAAATAATGCACTTATAAACATATCATTACCTTACCTTTTGCTTTTTTGGAGTTGTCTTGCTCAAGATTGCTCAAAAATTCTCTAATTCTCTCAAGAACTCTAAGCTTTATTCTTCCTCTTCCTCCATCTCCAAGAGACTCTATTCTTGACATTCATCCAAGTTCTCAATTTCAAACTAACACATCTCCACCATAGATCAACTCCTAAACACCTAAACTTTTCATTTCCAAACACAATAACACAAGAAAAATATTTCCTCCATTCTAACTTCCCTTGGCCAAAATCATCACCATCATTAAAGATTTTCTTCTTGTTACTTCATAAAAGATCTAGCTTTTTCTTTTGAAAATAAGAAACAACTTGGTAGGGATTTTATTTCATGTTCTTTCTCTTGTTCTTTCCTTTAAATTTTGGCTTTTATGGCTTGATGATGGCCATGGCTTGATGATGAGAAATCATGGTGGTGGTTGTGAATCCATCATATAATAGACCTCTAAATCTCAAGGTTTAGTTTTCGTTGTCAAAAGATTAATGGAATAATTGTTAATTTTCTTTAAGTTGATTCTTTTTGTGCTTGATGATGAGTTCAAGAAATAATATTCTTGGAACCATGGTAATAAGAACTATAAAGCTCACTTTCTTTTTGTTAAGATTATTTGAAGTCAAAGAGTTTCATTCTTTAAAAGTCTTGAGTTTTGAGCTTAACAAGATATAAAAATGAACCTGCATCTATGTTTATATTTCAAGCTCTTGCATATCATGTTTAAATTTTAACCCTTGCATAATTATGTTTATATTTCAAGTAATCACCTTAATTCTTGAAGATAATAATATGGACTTGCATATCATGTTTAAATTTCAAGTCATCACCTTAAATCTTAAAGATAAGAAAATGGATTTGCATATCATGTTTATATTTCAAGCCCTGCATCATATTTATACTTCCAAGTCATCACCTTATAATAACTAAGATTAAGATGAGATTGCATGACATGTTTATGATTCTAGTTATCGCCTAAATCTCTAAAACTCAGACTTGCTTCTTTTATCTTAAATGGAAATTTTGACCACGACATACTTTCAACTTATGTTTTCAGCCTTATGATGATGATGGTCCTAGAGTTGAGTTTTATGTTAAGGTTCAAAATTGTATCTTGGAATTTTTGCAAGCATTAGAAATTCTAAAAGTTGTAAGAATGTGATTGTTATGTATGAAACCTCATTGGTAAAAATTTTAGTGTTGCCACTGACTTGAGGAGTATTATGTATGTTCTCAAAGGGGATAAAAAGGTTTCATGTGTTGTCAATGTCTTGAAATAATTTTAAGAGAAAATAGTAACTAGAAATGATTTATGATGCAATTTTCCAAGCTCTTAGAAATTAAAACAATGGTTTCTGATTTGCTTTTATAAATTCTGTAACATGCTGTTTAGAATAGCTTAGAGGGTGAAAATTACTATTAGTTGTTGTAAAAATCATTCTTGACACATTAGGCAACACTAGTAATTAGAAATGTGTAAAATTGCAATTTTTGAAAGCTTCTAGAGATGTGAATTTTGGCTACTAATTGGGATTATTTCTATGAATGATGCTATTTAGGATTGTCTAATTGTGTAAGAATTGCTAATAATTAGTCCAATAATTATTTTTAGCACTTGGGAAAAACTAGTAACTAGAAAGGATTAAAAATGTGTTTTCTAGAAACTTATGACTTGGAATTATGGTTTCTGTTCTAGCATGTATATATTCTACTTGACACCATGTTTGTAGGTAAGAATCACTAATAATTAGTGTGGGAATTAATTTTAGCATCTTAGGAAAAAGCCGAAATTAGAAAGGGTCAAAAGCGCAATTCTAGAACTCTTAAGATTTAATTTTTTAACATGTCCAATGCTATTTGGTACTATTCATAAGGTTGAAAGTTAGTGAAAATTATTGTCATAGCCATTATTGGTCTCTTAGATGCATAAAAGAATTATTACAAATGTTAGATTAGACCAATTTGTAGTTTCAACCCATTCAAGGGCTAATGAGTAATTACCAACAACTTGAAGTTGAAAATGAGAATTGTATTTGTGATGACCTTTGGTACATTATGTATATCTTGTTGAAGCATAGCATGTGTATTAGCTGTGTAACGCCCCAATTTTTATAATTTTTACTATCATTAGGAATTACCGAATTACCGTAGGTAAATATTATATAAAATTTGAGACCAAACAATCCTTAATAAAGGAATATAACGTTAGAAGAGAAGTTAGGAGCAATTCGTGCAAGTATTGCAAACCCCAATTTCTGTACGTGTAAAATGACCAAAATGCCCTGAGGTTATTTTACTCAGAAAATGAGGATCGTGGGCCCCACCCATCCTCAAGGGGATGTTTTGATGTTAATAAGGGATTGTTTGTGTTATGTGTGTTAATAGAGGAGAAGAATCCTAATTTTGAGCTTGACGCGCAAATGACCAAAACGCCCTTGCAACTTTTAACTCCGATTTGCGTGCCGCTGAGCCGAACCTCACTAAAATGTGTTAAAAGGTGTTTTTAAGCCATGATTAACCATTGGTTAAGCTTGGTGGCCTGGGCAATTTTTAAGTAAAATGACCGTTTTGCCCCTTCTTTGTAGTTTTACAAATTTTGAGATTTTTGATTGTCTAACGAAACCTAAGCAATATTAGGCTCAAATTAAAGCTTATTAAATTCTAATTACTAATCTAGAGTCAAAATTATTTATTTAGATTGATTAGAACCTAAAATTGCTTAAAACACCCAAATTGCTTAGTAATTCACTTAAACCCTTAAGTAAATTCTCTAAATTGCATGAATACCTTGCCTACACCTAAAAAATACATGGAACACACAAAATCCTCTTCCACAAGGCTGTAATGCACGAAATTATTGAGTAATAAGTCAGAAAATTATTACACAAAAATCCAAAGAATGAAAACAAAGAATCATGAAAACATGGAAACATGATTCCATGTTTTAAGCCACCAAACAAAATGATTTTTCTTCCTTATTTTTTTCTCTAATTTTTGGTCAGATTTCTTTCCTTCCTTTGTCCATTTATGAGCTGCAAAATCTCTATAAATAGGCATGCTTGAAGATAGTTTAGATGCTTAGTTCATAACTTACACAAATTCTAGTTTTAGGAGCACCAAAAGCTCTCATTTCCTCCTCCTCTTGGCTGAATTCTTTCTTCAAGTTTTCAAGAATATTTTCTTTCATTTCACTCAAGGAAACCAAGTTCTCTTCCTTTCCTTCAAATCAGATTAGGTAGGGAGTTGTTTTTAAGTTTATTTCTATGCTTTGCTAAGTGTTGTTCTTGGTTCAAAATGATGATTTCATGGATTTTCTCTAGTTTTTCCATTTGGTTTTCTTCTTCCTTTTTCTTTGAACAATTCAGCCATATGGCCTAGGTGGGACTAAGATGATGGCTTGATGATGAGGACCTTGAGGGTGGGTTGTGAATCCATCACAAGTTAGGCCTCTAAAGCTTGAAAGTTCCACTTGATGCAAAACTTTAAAGAATAATATTTTTATGATGTTTTTATGATCTTGAGTTTAGAACTTGAAAGATGTATTTTTCACTTTGTCTTGCTAAGATATATTGGGTTGAATTTATATTTCTCTAAAGTCTTGGAGGAGCTCTAGTAAAGAAATAAAATGAACTTGCATCCATGTTTAAGTTTATGCCTTGCATAACCATGTTTACTTTCTATGTCATCACTAAATTCTCAAGAATGAATAAATGAACTTGCATATTCATGTTTAAATTTCCAAGCTTGCATTTCATGTTTAAATTTCAAGTTGTCACTTAATCTCTAAAGATAATAAAGAAGTTGCATCTCATGTTTATTTTATGCTCTCACTTTATTTTATAATGGCTAAAAATCAATGCATGGCATGTTTATTTTATGTCATCACCTAAAAATCCTAGAGCTCAAAGACTTGCTTATGAATCATAAGCAAAGAAATGAGATAATTGGAGTTAAAGAATTTATTCTTTAAGAAGTCTTGAGAATTGGAGCTTAAAAAAAATGTAATTCTCATCCCCCTCACCGGTCCTATGCGGACTACCGCGCTCTTGCTTAGATCTCTCTTCTCTCCTCATTCCTATGCGGATACAGCTTCAAGTTTCTTGCATCATGTTTATATTACAAGTTCTTGCATCATGTTTAATTTTTAAGTTATCACCTTAAATCTTAAAGATAAAGAAATGGAATTGCATATCATGTTTATAATTCCAAGCTATCACCTTATAAAGATAAGATTAAAATAAGGTTGCATAGCATGGTAATAATTCAAAGATGTCACCTAAATCTCTAAAGCTCAAGACTTGCTCCTTTTATCTTAAGTGAAATATTTAATTATGAACATTCTTTCAAGTTATAAATCGGTCCCATGGTTAATTTAGGCCTAAAGTCCTATGACTTCTTTCAAGTTTAACAAAAGGAATTAGTTTTAAAAGAGTTTTAAAACTTTGTAAGAATTTTATGGGAAGCTAGTAATTTATGTGTACTTAAAATGTGATTTGATGCTTATTAAGAATTTGGTGTCATTGATTGATTCCCTGGTTTGTATGTTATAGTTGTTGTTGCAAACAATGAAAACTTATGCATGAAATAAAGACATATTCTGTTCCTGGAAGAAAGTGTATTCCTGTAAGTGCAATTTGGAAAGATTCTGGCTAAGGAAAGATTTGGTATTTAAGCGTGTCCATTGTGACCCACCTCTCTTTCCTGGGAATCTCCAGATGCATGATTACAGTTGGTATATATTATTTCGGCATAAGACTATAAATGAGAAAATGTTATGATGATTATGAATGAAGAATTGTATTATGATATAACATGCAAAGACTTAAAGGTGACTCAAAATATATGAGAAAATGATCCTTTGGACCCGTCAAACTATAGGCGGTGAAAAGGTGATTCTTGCCCCCTAGTCTGTTCTCTCAAAAGGGTAGAGACGGAATTTTTACTTATCAAAAGGGATAAGTATGGCTGTGACGACTAGCAAGGTATGAGCTCATAACCTAGATTACTCCCAAAAGGGTGGAGCATAGGGTGGCCCAGGAAAATGATGATGAAAGTAACTTTAAGTCACCTAAGAAACTAAGTAAATGCATTATGTGAATATGATGTTCTGCTATGCATAGTATTTATGAGATGATGATGAGAAATATGATATTCTGCTATGCATAGTATTATGAAATGATGATGAGGAATATGATGTGATTTTATGCATAACTATGTTATTATATATGAAAGGAAAAGTTCATTATAAACATGACATGCTAAGTTTATGATGCATTATAAGACGCATGATTAAAACCGACGAACCTCGGTAAAGTATATTTTCGAACTTAATAAATCAATCTTAGCATGCTCACTATTTCATAATAACCCGAGGTTCCTGGGGACGATGATGATGACACAATGCATCATGAGGTGAGTACCCTACTGAGATTCTTTTATAAGTTTCTCACTCCCTCTATTTTTCTTTCCATCTCGTCTTAGAAACGGAAGGAAGCGTTCGTGAATCACATTGAGGTTGTCAGGGTAGCTGAACTTGAATCCTGCTAGTTTCACTCGTATATTTAGATATCTATCCCTATCCCTGGAGTGTTATTACTAGGTGCCATTAATGGATGTCCTTCCATCCATATATTATTTATGTTTTATTAGATTGCCTACACTTAGTCTTATTCTGTTGGTAGGCAAAATATCTATATGATATGTAATTATGGATGCTGTATGATGGAGCCAATATATTATGATGTGATGTTTGTAAATTCCTATGTGTCTTTTAAATTTTGCTAAATCATTCACGTTAAGCGCGGCTCACGTTTTCAATTATGTTTAAAAAAAAATGGCTCGTAATTTCACTAAGTATTTTCAAAGCATGATTAAGGAACTGAAGCAAAGAGTAAAGTCTAGTAATTAATCAGAATCCTCCTAGGTGTATTGGGTTAATTATTAGGGTGTTAAGCTAACCAAGTCCTTGATTTCGGCATACTAGATAGGATCATGTTTACCTTTTAATAAGATGGTGATAATAGCATGCCTATGCAAATTATGTTATGATGAGTTGCAATTATGATTGAGATATTTGGGATCCATAGTTGGTGTATTCTATGAGCATAAAATGTGAATTCATAAGTTATAATGACATAATCAAATGCTCATGTTTGCATCCTAATTAACACGCTAAGATTAAGGTGACATAAGACACACAAAAATGATCCTCTAGACTCCAGTAATTAACGGTTAGGAGAAGTGATCCAATAAAGGCCATTTAGACTCTAGGAATTAATGGTTATGAAAGGTGATCATATGCCCCCTATCCTGCACTTTGGGAGTTGGGAATTTAGCTTATCTAGAGGATAAGTATAAAGTAGTGACGACTAGTTAGGTATGAGCTCATAACCTAGAACTCTCAAGAGGAGAGAAGATATAGGGTGACCTTTAAGAAAAAGAGAATAAGAAATTTAAGTCACCTAAAAAAATAATGAAGAGAAATCATGTTAGAAAGATTTATGTTCTTTATGTCATTTACATTGGTTGTGATTTCTATGATAACTGGCATATGGCATTGACATGCATTCATGATATGGTATAATGCATCTATGACATTAAGATTCATCCTAAAAGATACGAACCTCAGTAATGGTATTTGAAACTTAGTGAAAGAACCTTATATATGCTCACATTTTCATAATGAAACTAAAGGTTCCTGGGGATGATGATGATGACATACATATTAGGAGGCGAAAACCTTATTGAGATTCTTTTATAAGTTTTTCATTCCCTCTTCTTTCTTTCCATCTCATCTTCAAAGGTAGATGGTGACGTTCATGATCTATGTTGACGTTCGTGATCTATGTTGATGCCCTCAGTGGGAAATGCACTTCGACTCAAGTCAACCAGTTGTATTATTTTGTAGGCCATTATGCAGTTCATTTGTACATTTTTATGGGTCATCCCTTGTGCACCCCATTTCTAGCCATTGGTTCTCCCCTCCTGCCCCATTTTCGAATAACCTTGCCTTCGAGCGCATGTATCCACATACTCGATAATTTCCACATGCTCCTTTGCTACATCGTCTGTCAAGTTTCCTGATTACATACCTTGGTCTCTATCTTGTTCTACTGGGTCATGGTAGAACTCATCAGAGGATTCACCTTCCTGTCACTCTTCAGTAGTTCTGCCCTTGTTATCCCTATGGAGATGGGAAGTGATAGTGATGGAGAGACTACTGTCATGTAATTGATGAGAGGAGGCTCAAGCCTCACGTAAAGGCGCTACCAGTCCTCGTGAGGTGCCCATGTTCGACCCATGAGAATTTTTGCCACACGAGATGAGTTGATCAGTGGATTTTACTCTAGGCGCTTTGAGCAGGAGTAGTGAGAGGAAGGATCTTTTGCTAGTCTATTTTGCTTTTGTTTGCATATTGTTCGTCTTGGATTCCTGTACTTGACTTAACCTTTGTCAACAGTGTGATGTTTGTATGTTTTGGTGCATGATATGGGATGGTCAGATTATTACATTGGTAATATTATAATATATGGGTGTTGTAATTTGTAGGTCCTGTGATTTGTTTTTATCCTTTCTCTTTCATATGCGAGGTTAATAACATTAACTATTTAGTATGCGCAACTCACATTTTGTATATACATACATATATATAAAATTTCCCTGTTTTAATTAAAGTATTTTCAAGAATTTAAAATTAAAAACTGGAATAAAAGAGTAATGACTAATAATTAACCTAAATGCGTCCTAGGTGAGTTAGGTTAAATATTAGGTGTTAAGTCTTGATATTATGAATGCATCATATTATACCATGAGTGCATGTCAATGCCAATGCAACATACCATAAGAAACATATTAAATAAACATGGCATAAAGAACATGATTATCATGACATGATCCTTTTTCTTTATTTCATTAGGTGACTTAAACTTTTTTATTCTCTTCTATGGGGGCTATCCTAATACTCTCTCCTCTCGAGAGTTCTAGATTATGAGCTCATACCTAAACTAGTCATCACTAGTCTACACTTATCCTTTTGATAAGCTAATTCTCGACTCCAAAGTGTGGGATAAAGGGCATAGGATCACCTTTCATAACCATTAATTTTTGGAGTTTAAAGGGTCTTATTGGATCACCTTTACTAACCATTAATTCCTGGAGTCTAAGAGGAAAATTTCCATGTGTCTTATGTTACTTTAAATCTTGGCATGTTAATTAGAGATGCAACATGAGCATTTAATTACATCATCATAACTTATCAATTAACATTTCATGCTCATAAACTTCAAAATTTTTCTAAGTTCACAAATTTGTTAAATTCTGACAGCATAATGACTGGAAATGGAAATTTGTGCCCTTATCATGACACATCAACTATGCATATCAAATATCTCAATCTAATTGCAATTCATCATAAAATAATTCACATAAGCATGCCATCATCAACATCTTATTGAAAGGTAAACATGCTTTACCCAATATGCCGGAATAAAGGGACTAAAGCTAATGCATATGCTATGCTCAATAAGATATACATATATATACATAATGTGCTAAAGATCATCAGATACCATTCACATTTTCATCCTCAAGTTGTCATAATTACTCATTAGCCCTTAACGGGTCAAAACTACAAATCGGTTTAACCTAACATTTGTTATTATTCTTTTATGCAACTAAGAGACCAATAATGGCTATTCCAATAATTTTCACTAATTTTTAACCTCATGAATAGTACCAAACATCATTGTATAGCTTGGGCAGTGTTAGAAAATTCAATCTTAAGAGTTCTAGAAATTGTGTTTTGACCCTTTCTAATTACCGGCTTTTCCTAAGATGCTAAAATTAATTCCTACATTAATTATTAGTGATTCTTACAGTGTCAAACACCTTTTACAGAATTAATACATGCTAAACGAATCTTGAACACCCTAATAATTAACCCAATACACCTAGGTTGTATCTAATTAATTACTAGACTTACTCTTTGCTTAAGCTCTTTTAGTCATATTTTGAAAATACTTAGTGAAACATAATTGAAAAACATAATTGAAAATACTAGACTTTGAGGGT
The DNA here is from genome assembly GCA_030441495.1 of Dalbergia oliveri. Classification (NCBI taxonomy): domain Eukaryota; kingdom Viridiplantae; phylum Streptophyta; class Magnoliopsida; order Fabales; family Fabaceae; genus Dalbergia; species Dalbergia oliveri. The sequence goes on from JAMLFY010000236.1 coordinate 29,917, forward strand.
CATTAGGAGCCTTTTTTTAAAAAAAAACATAATTGAAAACGTGAGCCGCATAACGTGAACGATTTAGCGGAATATAAAAAGACATATTAGAATTTAAATACATCACATCACATCACATTGGCTCCATCATATAACATCCATAATTACTTAACACATAGATATTTTGCCTACCAACGAGTTAAGCTAGGTGTAGGCAATCAAACCAACATAAATAGTATACGGATGGAAAAATATCCATTAACGACACCTACTAATAACACTTCAGAGATATCCAGACTGACGCGCAAAGTTTAGCAATACGTTCCTCAAGGATAATAAGCTGGTTCACTAGATCAAGTACATCTAGGGTGAGTGCATCAACGGGAATCACGAACATCACCATCACTTTCTGAAGACGAGATGGAAAGAAAAGAAGAGGGAGTAGAAACTTATAAAGAATCTAGGGTACTCACCTCATATGCATCGTGTCATCATCATCGTCCTAGGTGTAACATCCTAATATTTAACCCCAATACGCCTCAAGACTAATTATTAGTTATTACTTCTCTTTAAATTCATTTACAAAATACTTAGCGGAAAATACAGGTAAAATTTTTTTTTGAAATGATTCATATAAAACAAAGTGCGAGCCTTTGCGCGTAACATATACAACGTGAAGCGGAAGAATAAATAAAACATACAGAACATAAGCATTAAAGAACACATCCATCATAAACATCATTCCTCATCACATTAGATAATATAGTTTAGTACATCATAATAGAAATAAAACGAAACATAAAGTCTTACCCATACTAGTGGGAGCTTGCAGTACAATAACATAAAATAAGAAACATGATAACAAATACATGAAACAACCCAAAAGATACTCCCAAGCTAAGACTCTCCCTCAACACCTACGGACGACGCAAATCCTCGGACGGGGATATGTAGCCTACGACTGCCGGAAGCTCCTCGGATGTGGCCCATCGAAGAGGAGACGTGGGCATGGGATCGACGGAGCGACGTGACCACCTCGGCAGGGCGTCTCTCGGTCGTCGTACATGCCTCGCAGGCCTCGGCTGGGAGACTGTGTCCTCGCTACCTCTCTGGCCAAAGGCATGAAAGGCGGAATCCTCCGAATAGGATCGGCCGGTGAGTCCTTGGATAGGTCTCTCCCGGCGCGTATGAGGGATACGAACTCGGATGATCATGCGCGCTCGGGTGAGGGTCGGCACGGCGTTCTGCTCGTCACGGGTCGCGTCCTCTCAAAATCATGTCGTCGCCAAAGGGTGAGGTCGGATGGAAGATAGCTGGAGATGGGAAGGCAAAAGGGCGTCCCACGTATGCAAAAATGCGCACCTCGCAATGACCCTTGAAGTGGTAGGACTGATGCTCGGGTCATAGTGCACCTCCCATGTAGGCGGGTCAACAAAATCACGAACGACGCCATCGATATCTGAAGACGTAACGGAAAGAAAAGAGAGAGGGGTGAGAATTCTTGCTAAAGAATCTCAGGAGGAAATCCTCTATCCTAGTGTCATCGTTTACGTCCCAGGAACCTTGGGTTTATTATGAAAAGGTTAAGCATGCATAGGTTCATTATGAGGTTTTCACAAAGGTATTTATCCAAGGTCCATGTCTTTTATAATGATTCTTAATGCATGTATGCAACATAATATTTCATGGATGCATGGCAGTACTTTAGGTAAATCAAACAAATATCAAACAACATATAAGTGGCATGTAACTTTTCTCTTGAACATCTTTCCTTTTCTCATACTTGTGACACCAATCATAATAGTAACCGCACCCCTTAAACTAGGCTATGAGCTCATACCTTAACTAGTCGTCACTAGTTCTTACTTATCCTCTTGATAAGCGAATCATAAACATAATCATAATCATCATAATCCCGACTCCCAGAGTACGGGTAGGGGGCCTAAGGATCACCCATCATGGGACTTTTTCCTTCTTCGAAACGCATCGACTGGTTAAGACCAGGACTTTGTCCGCTTTGGCAGGCTAATGTCTATGCCCTCACGGTTTTACCTTCTCCTCAGAAGGGAGAAGTACGTCTCGTGTGTCACCTTAAACATCATATACTTTCATTCTTCGAAACGCATCGACTGGTTAAGACCAGCGACTTTGTCCGCTTTGGATGGCTCGTCCATACCCTGTTTACTTTCTCCTCATAGTAGGAGAAATGCGTCTCGGCATATAACTTTAAACTTCATATTTCTCAAAAACTTTCTTTTGTCCCTCAAATTTGACGGAAATTCGGCGGCATAACACTACTCTCCGAATTTCCTCAAATTTGAGTCATGCCACATAATTTCAGTCACATGCATCATTTTCATGGAACTTTCTCATTGCAATAACTTTCTAGTTCACATGAGCATATTTCTCAATTTCATTCATATCTTTGAAACATTATGCATCTCAAACACAACATTTCATCATATCACCATATCAAATTTGCACATAAAGTTTCATGCTCAAGGAACTAACATAATCACATCATCATAAGTGTGCACGAGGTTCATCATCATAATCATACTCTCTCGTCCACCTATCTCATAGTATCTTATGCTTTGACCCTTACGGGCTTTAAACTTGTATTTGCATTTTATTACCCTCAAGGGGTTGGCACTTAAACTTTTCTCTAAGATTTGAACTCACAAAATTCCAATCAGCACTTACATAAAGGGCAGAAAATATCATTGCTTAAGGGGCTCTAAAATCTCCATTCGTGACCCTTTTTAAGATCCATCTTCGCCTAAGGCTCCATAATTAATTCTTAGATCAATTATGAGGGATTCCTAGGCATGTTCTCTAAGTTATAAACCACTTTAAATCTCTTATCATCATCTTAAACTTAGAAATTAACACCTAATCATTTATGAAGGGATCTTGTACATGTCTTACTAATTATGAATCATTTATCCTTGAATTAATCATGCTAGAACAGATTTGCATTTCTTGCATTAAGGTGTTCTAGAATTCTCATCTCTAATCCCTTTTAAGTTACTTATTCTTTTCTAACTTTTCTAAATCGATCCTTGCTTCACTCAACATAATTTTACACATTTAACACCTTAGAACAGCATTTATACAGTAGCCAAACATAGAACCGAAATCATGAACCCATAAGATCACATAATCTCTTGGGTTGAAATGCATATAAGTTACTAGTTTTCTCTTGGGACATTTTTAGAAACAAAAGGTGTTCTGGTAATCGATTACATGTTCCTAGTAATCGATTACCAGGAGCTCAATTCATTCTGGGTTTCAAAACAACGGGTAATCGATTACATACAATGGTAATCGATTACTTAGGGTTAAACCGTTTCCTAAAATAAAGAACATAGGGTAATCGATTACACTATGTAATCGATTACAGGTTTCCAGAAGGTTCTGGGCATGAAAAAGCCGTGGTAATCGATTACACTGCCTCTTAATCGATTACCAAACCAAAAGTCCTTCAAAACCTTCTGGTAATCGATTACATGGATGGTAATCGATTACCAGAACCTGGAATTTGAGAAAACATGATTTTTGACACATTCCAAACTATTTAAACATCTTGAGACCTCATAAAACAGTTTTCCAACATTTTCTTGAAATCATTCATGTATTTTACAAAATCAAACCATTATTGAATCATACCAAAACTCATCCATTTCTTTTTGAATGGAGTTTCCTTTTTAGGATACTTAGGGCAAGTCTTTGAGCTCTAGAGTATTTAGGTGATGACAAAATCTTAAACATGCTATGCACTTTATTTTACTCTTCATTAGAAAGTAAAGTGAGAGCATAAAATAAATATGAGATGCAACTTCATTATTATCTTTAAGGATTAAGTGATGACTTGAAATATAAACATGAAATGCAAGCTTGGAATTTAAATATGGTAATGCAAGTTCATTCATTTACTCTTGTGAAATTAGTGATAGCATCAAAATAAACATGAGATGCAAGACATAAATTTAAACATGAATGCAACTTGTTTTTATCTTAACTAGAGCTCTTGCAAGACTTTTAGAGGAACATAAACCTCAACCCATTATGTATCATAAGGCAAGCTTTAGAGTTCTTAGCACCTAGACTTCAAAAGAAATCTTAAGGTTTGAACTTCATCATCAAGCTTAAGGAAATGGACACAAAGTTCAACACTTTGTCTAAACAAAACTACAAGAACTAAGTCATATTCTTTATTTTATTGCTCATGGGCTTCAATCTAGAGTAAAACTCTTAGAACGGCCGACCAACTTTAAGGTTGGCAAGGGTAAGCTTAGAGCTCTTTGAAATCATAAGATTAACTTTCTTAACAAAACTTTTGTGATCTACTAGACATATTTTACAAACTTTGTTCAAATCCAAAGAAGAAAAAAAATCCTTAAGGGAAAGAGGAAGAGGAAAACCGAAACTTAAGCCAAGAAAAGAAAGGAAATCCAAGCATGTATGGTCCAAGACCAAGTTGTTTCAAGCTTTAGAGGTTTCTCACATGACAACAACAAGTCATTATCTTGAAACCTCATCATCAAGCTCACATTCTTTTTGTAAAAAGGCCTCTTGGCCGAAAAAGAAGAGGAAGGGAAAGGAGTTTGAAACCAAGAGAAAACTAGAACTTTCTTGAAGAACACAAACAAAAATCATCAAAACTTAACCCCTACCTTAAGAAGTCTTGAAGAGAGGAAGGAAAGCTTGAGTTTTTGATGAAATGGAGAAGGAAAATCCTCTTGAAACTTGAAGGAGAAATCAGCCAAAGTGAGGAAGTTTGAGAGGAAATGAGAGGATTTGCAAGAAGTGTGAACTTACCAAGTGAACCAAAGTGTGACAAGGTTCATCAAGGCTTGGTATTTATAGAAAAATGAGACATGTTGGCTGATTTGGGGAGGGAATGGCTGATGGCTTTTCAAGGTCAAGGGAGGAGGAAAATATCTTTACAAAAGCATGGGCTTAGGCATGGCAAGCATGGTTGGAAGCATGGGCAAAGTATGGCCTAAGGCATGGGCTTGGAGTGCATCAAAAATCAACATGTGGCACCATTTTTAGGGGGGATTTTCGGCCAACACATCAGCCAAGGGGAAGGGATTTTGTTCATGTAATTGTGGTTTAAGGATGTGTTTAAGTGTTTCTTTGATTAGGTTTTGATTAGGAGTTTGTAAGCAAGTGTTTAGGTGAGAAAATGGTTAATTAAGGTGGTTCAAGACTTGATTAGGAGGGTAATCTTACTAGATTAGTAATTTAAAATAATTCTTTTGGTCAAATGAGGTATGGCACAATTCCTTAATTTAAGGAATTGGAGAGAAAACACTATTCAAGATTCCATGACTAGGAATCTTGAATTAAAGAATGCAATTAGAGTTTATCTAAGCAATCTTAGGTTCTAATTAACCTTAATAAATTATTTTGACTCTAGATTAATTATCGAAATAAATTAATCTTCGATTAGAGCCTAATATTGCTTAGGTTTGCTTAATTGCGTCATTAGGCTCACTGTACACTGTTCTAGGGGCAAAATGGTAATTTTGCACTAAACTGCCCGGGACCTTCCGGCTCACTAAACATCAAACATTGCTCATAAACATCATTCTAAACTTCCTGGAAAAGTTCTGGGCTCAAACGGCACCTTTTACCCGTGTAGACACAGGAGGGTATTTTGGTCATTTTGAGCCGAAAGTTTAGAAAACGAGATTTTCACCTCGAATATCATTCATAACAACATAATCCCCTTCAAACATCGAGTTGACCCATTCGAGGGTTGCCGGCAACTGTCCTTTAATTTCGTAAAATGACCTCAGGGCATTTCGGTCATTTGTACTTAACAAGAAATCGGGCGTTACATTACTCCCCTCCTTAAAAAGAATTTCGTCCTCGAAATTCGTTACCTTAGAAAAGCTCGGATACTTCGTCCGCATCTCGGATTCCAATTCCCATGTGTACTCCTCCGTCTTGTCTCGTCCCCACGCGACTTTCACCAAAGGAACGGACTTACTCCTCAACTGCTTGACACCACGGTCCACGATCCTCGTTGGTGGAGATGAAAGTTAGGTCCTCCCTTAACTGTACATGCTCTGGCTCTAACACATGGCTAGGGTCGGATTGATATTTTCTAGCTGGGAGACGTGAAAGACGTCATGAAGATTTGACAGATTTGGAGGTAGGGCTATTTTAGGCTGTCCCGACTCTCTGAAGGATTTCAAAGGTCCGAGAAATCGGGACTCAATTTCTTGACTTTCATGGCTCTACCTATTCCTGGAGTGGGGGTTATCCTCAAGAAAACATGCTCACCTTCTTGGAACTCTAACGGCTTTCGCCGCTTGTCCGCATAGCTCTTTTGTCGGCTTTGAGCATCAAGATTCTATCCTTGATCATTCTTATTTGCTCTGTGGTTTCCCTCACTACATCCGTCCCAAAACGCTTTGTTCTCCGAGATCATGCCAACACAAAGGCGACTGGCACTTCCTTCCATACAAGGCCTCGTACGGTGCCATACCGATACTCGCATGATAACTATTGTTATATGCGAACTCGATAAGCGGAGGTACTTATCCCAACTCCCTTTTCTATCCAAAACACATGCCCTTAGCATATCCTCCAATGTTTGGATAGTTCTTTCGATTGTCCATCTGTTTGAGGGTGGTAAGCCGTGCTTAAGCACAACTTAGAACCAAACGCCTTTTGAAAGGCTTCCCAAAACGCGACGTAAACCGATCTCCGAGATTATCGTCGATGGAACTCCGTGTAACCTTACTATCTCTTGGATGTACAACTGGGCCAACTTATCTAGGGAAAAGGTTAACTTGATGGGTAGGAAATGGGCCGACTTGGTTAACCTGTCCACTATTACCCAAATAGCGTCATGGCCGGCTGGGTTCGGGGTAGGCTGGTCACAAAATCCATAGATATACTATCCCACTTCCATTCGGGGATAGGCAAAGGTTGCAACATTCCTGAAGGCTTTTGGTGCTCAATCTTCACCTTTTGACAGACTAAGCACTTACTAACCCAGGCTACTACGTCCTTTTTCAATCCGGGCCACCAAACATCTTCTTTAAATCCTGATACATCTTGGTGGCACCAGGATGGATGGTGAAGTGGCTTTTATGGGCCTCCTCCAAGATACTTTCTCGAGGTCACCATCTTGCGGTACACATATCCGCCCTTCGAACCTCCACAAACCATCTGTCCTTGCTCAAAACCCTTAAGCTTTCCAGCCTTAACCGCCTCTAGAGTCTCCTAAACTCCTCATTTTCTACTTGTGCCATCATCACCCTTTGTTTAAACCCACTTGTTACCGTAAGATGACACATCTTCACACTCTTTTCTGATATTGACATCCCCAAATTCATGTCCCTAAACTTCTCTATAAGCTCAACTTCCTTGACCATCATGTGGGATAAGCGTAATGATTTTCGACTCAGGCATCGGCGACCACATTGGCCTTGCCTGGGTGGTAACTTAAGCCGAAATCATAGTCCTTTAGAAACTCCATCCACCTTCTTTGCCTCATGTTTAGCTCCTTTTGATCAAAGAGATGCTTAAGACTCTTATGATTGGAGAAAACTTCAAACCTTACTCCATACAAGTGATGCCTCCAAATCTTCAAGGCAAACACTATGGCGGCTAACTCTAGGTCATGGGTAGGGTAATTAACCTCGTGAGGCTTGAGTTGTCTAGACGCATAGGCTACCACTTGCCTATTTTGCATCAACACACAGCCTAAACCTTTCCCAAGCATCACAATATACCTCGAAGGGTACATTGGGGTCGGGCAAAACCAAAACTGGGGTCGAGGTCAACCTTTCCTTTAACTCTAGGAAGCTCTTTTCACAATCGGGATTCCATGAAAACGGGGTGTTCTTCCTAGTTAGCTTGGTTAGGGGAAGGGCAATCTGGAAAAACCTTTAATAAACCTACGGTAATAGCCTGCTAAACCCAAAAGCTCCGTATTTCCGATACGGTGGTCGGTCTATCCCAATTCATTACGGCTTCTATCTTACTAGGGTCAACGCTATACCTCCTTTTGATACTACATGTCCCAAAACTTCACTTCCTCCAACCAGAATTCACACTTAGAGAGCTTAGCATACAACTTCTTCTCTTTCAACACCTCTAAAACCAACTTTAGGTGACTTTCATGCTCCTCGTGAGTCTTTGAATAGATGAGTATATCATCTATGAAAACAACCACGAACTTATCTAAATAGGGTCTAAAGATCCTATTCATATAGTCCATGAACACGGCGGGTGCATTTGTCAGTCCAAAGGACATCACGGCGAACTCAAGTGTCCGTACCGTGTCCTAAAAGCGGTTTTAGGTATATCCTCATCTCTTACTCGAATTTGGTGGTATCCCGACCTCAAATCAATCTTGGAGAATACCACCGCTCCTTTCAACTGGTCCATAAGATCATCAATCCTAGGCAAAGGGTATTTATTTTTCACGTTACACGATTCAATTGCCTATAATCTATACATAATCTCATGCTCCCATCCTTTTTCTTAACAAACAAAACCGGGCTCCCCATGAGGCACTAGGTCTGATAAAACTCTTTCTAACAACTCCTCCAACTGGGTTTTCAATTCCTTCAACTCCAAGGGTGACATCCTATACGGGGCTATCAGATAGGTCCCGTTCCCTGAACCAACTCGATGGAGAACTCCACCTCTCTCTCGGAGGAACTCGGTATCTCATCGGAAATACCTCGGGTACTCTCTTACCAGGAATGTCATCTATGTTCTGCTCAAAGTCTACCTCGCTAGCGGCTAGAAGGACATATCCCTTAGTTTTCTCCCCACTACAGAAGACATCTACGGATTCACATAAAGTTTCAAGGTTTGACTAGTCTTGCTAGGGGATGACGAAAAATAACAGATTTGGTATACAGTCTAACAACACATGGTTAGCGTGAAGCCAATCCATGCCAAGGATTATTCCTATGTCTTTCAAAGGTAAACAAATCAAATCTATGACAAAGGATCTATTTTCAACAGGAAGATGGCAATTTAAACAACAGTTACATGTATGTACAGGAGGGTTGGTAAGGAGTAGAAACAATGAGATCAAAAGGAAGCTTAGAAACTTGCAAATTTAGAGACTCGACACTAGCATGTGAGATAAAAGAATGAGTAGCACAGAGTCATATAGCACATTAAGGTTCTACCATTTAGTTCGCACTTACCTTCGATGAGGTCGTTGGATCCATTCGCGTCCTCCGTTGAGGGTAAAGACCGTCCTTGGTGTTGCGGTCGGGGATTTTGACTGACGACCCTCCATTGCTTCTGCAATCCTTTGCATAGTGGCCGAGCTTGCCACACTTGAAGCACACTCCTTGTCCGGCTAGGCAGGGACGATTGCCATGATTCTTTCCACAACGGGGGCACTCCATGGCTTGTGCGGTCCGGGAGGGAGCGGGGCTCCTTGGGGTGCCTTGTTCTTGTTCCCATTGGGCCCTCCTTGTTGATTATTGTTGTTGTTGTTGCGAGGACCGCTCACTCCTCCTTGATGGTTGCGGTTCCCTCGGCCATTGGGGTTGAAAGGCGGCCTCGGTGTTGGGATGGTTGATTGTTGGGTCCTCTTTGTTGTTGTGGTTGATGATGTTGTTGTTGTTGTTGATGCTTGAACTGGATTGGTAGGGATGGTAGTGGTTCCTCGTTTGAGTCTGATTTGATGGCTTGAACTTCGGGGCTTGGGGTCCCAAACCACGGGACGATCCACCTTGCGGCACTCATCTTCTTGTGCCCTTCTTCGATGATCGGCACTTGTTGACTAGGGTCGGGAAGTCCCTAATCTCCATGTGTGCCACAAAGTTAAGTTCGGCCCTCAAACCGGCCTCAAACTTAACACACTTCCATATCTCATCGGGGTTCCCTTGGAAAACCCTGAGAACTTGATCAACTCTTCAAACTTCGCCGTGTGGGCGCAGACATTCCACCTTGGACCAACTGCATGAACTCAATGTCCTTGGCGTTCTTCACGGATTCGGGAAATACTTCTCATAGAAGTACGTCTTAAACAGCTCCCAATTGATGGCTGCGCCCATAGCTTCTAGCAGCCTTCGGTGCCGGTCCACCAAAACTCGCGTCGGCTCCCATCATGTAGGCAGCAAAGGTGACTTTCTCTTCCTCCGAACAGGCAACAACGGAGTAGATCTTTTCCATGTTCTTGATCCACTCATCAGCCTTGTCGGATTCAGAGCTCCACGAAAGGTTGGGGATTAGCCTTGCGGAACTCCCCAAAACGGGCTTGTTCCAGCTTCAGCGCGGGGACCTTGAGCAGCGTCCCTTGGTTGATTCATGCGGTCGAACATGCGTTCCATCGCCCTAGCCATTTCGCGTAGGCGGCTCTCATCTCCTCCACGGCGTTTGCGTTCCTATTCTGTCTGTGGGTGCCATTGGTCCCTAAGCACACAAGTCAACAAATACCGAGGTGATCAGGCTCAATATTCCAAACTAAATGAGCTAGTTACCATGGCAGACAAGCAGACAAGGTCATGAATGCCTATCCTATAGCTTATCTCTAATAGCTAAGCACTACACATGACATACTACGTAACATGCTTTTAAAGCATGGTCAGTCCAATCCTCAGGCTCCGTGAGAATCGAACTCTCTGATACCAAAATGTAACACCCTAATATTTAACCCCAATACGCCTAGGACGTATCAAGACTAATTATTAGTTATTACTTCTCTTTAAATTCATTTACAAAATACTTAGCGGAAAATCAGGTAAAATTTTTAGTGCGAGCCTTTGCGCGTAACATAAACAACGTGAAGCGGAAGAATAAATAAAACATACAGAACATAAGCATTAAAGAACACATCCATCATAAACATCATTCCTCATCACATTAGATAATATAGTTTAGTACATCAAATAGAAATATAACAGAAACATAAAGTCTTACCCATACTAGTGGGCAGAGCTTGCAGTCAATAACATAAAATAAGAAACATGATAACAAATACATGGAACAACCCCAAAAGATACTCCCAAGCTAAGACTCCCTTCCTCACCTATGGACGACGCAAATCCTCGGATGGAGATATGTAGCCTACGAACTGCGAAGCTCCTCGGATGTGGCCCATGGAAGAGGAGACGTGGGCATGGGACGGAGCGACGTGACCACCTCAGCAAGGGCATCTCTCGGGTCATCGTACAAGCCTCGCGGCCTCGCTGGGAACAGTCCTCGCTACCTCTCTCCGTAGCCAAAGGCACGGAGGACGGAATCCTTCCGGATAGGATGGTCGGATAGGTCTCTCCGAGGGCGTATGAGGGATACGATCTCGATGATCATGCGCGTCGGGGCGAGGGTCGGCACGACGTTCTCTCGTCACGGGTCGTGTCCTCTCAAAAATCATGTCGTCGCCAAAGGGTGAAGTCGGGTGGAAGCGATAGCTGGAGACGGGAAAGGCAAAAGGCGTCCCACGTATGCAAAAATGCGCACCTCGCAATGACCCTTGAAGTGGTAGGCTGATGCTCGGGGTCATAGTGCACCTCCCATGTAGGCGGGTCAACAAAAATCACGAACGATCGATACTGAAGACGTAACGGAAAGAAAGAGAGAGGTGAGAATTCTTGCTAAAGAATCTCAGTAGGGAAATCCTCTATCCTAGTGTCATCGTTTACGTCCCAGGAACCTTGGGTTTATTATGAAAAGGTTAAGCATGCATAAGTTCATTATGAGGTTTTCACAAAGGTATTTATCCAAGGTCCATGTCTTTTATAATGATTCTTAATGCATGTATGCAACATAATATTTCATGGATGCATGGCAGTACTTTAGGTAAATCAAACAAATATCAAACAACATATAAGTGGCATGTAACTTTTCTCTTGAACATCTTTCCTTTTCTCATACTTGTGACACCAATCATAATAGTAACCGCACCCTTAAACTAGGCTATGAGCTCATACCTTAACTAGTCGTCACTAGTTCTTACTTATCCTCTTGATAAGCGAATCATAAACATAATCATAATCATCATAATCCCGACTCCCAGAGTACGGGTAGGGGCCTAAGGATCACCCATCATGGGACTTTTTCCTTCTTCGAAACGCATCGACTGGTTAAGCCAACGACTTGTCCGCTTGGAGGCTAATGTCTATGCCCTCACGGTTTTACCTTCTCCTTGGAGAGGAAGTACGTCTCGGTGTGTCACCTTAAACATCATATACTTTCATTCTTCGAAACGCATCGACTGGTTAAGACCAATGACTTTGTCCGCTCGGTATGGCTCGCCATCCCCACGGGTTTACTTTCTCCTCAGAAGGAGAAATGCGTCTCGGCATATAACTTTAAACTTCATATTTCTCAAAAACTTTCTTTGTCCCTCAAATTTGACGGAAATTCGGCGGCATAACGCTACTCTCCGAATTTCCTCAAATTTGAGTCATGCCACATAATCTTCAGTCACATGCATCATTTTCATGGAACTTTCTCATTGCAATAACTTTCTAGTTCACATGAGCATATTTCTCAATTTCATTCATATCTTTGAAACATTATGCATCTCAAACACAACATTTCATCATATCACCATATCAAATTTGCACATAAAGTTTCATGCTCAAGGAACTAACATAATCACATCATCATAAGTGTGCACGAGGTTCATCATCATAATCATACTCTCTCGTCCACCTATCTCATAGTATCTTATGCTTTGACCCTTACGGGCTTTAAACTTGTATTTGCATTTTATTACCCTCAAGGGGTTGGCACTTAAACTTTTCTCTAAGATTTGAACCACTCAAAATTCCAATCAGCACTTATCATAAAAGGAGAAATCGCATGCTTACGGGGCTCTAAAATCTCCATTTGTGACCCTTTTTAAGATCCATCTTCGCCTAAGGCTCCATAATTAATTCTAGATCAATTATGAGGGATTCCTAGGCATGTTCTCTAAGTTATAAACCACTTTAAATCTCTTATCATCATCTTAAACTTAGAAGTTACACCTAATCATTTATGAAGGGATCTTGTACATGTCTTACTAATTATGAATCATTTATCCTTGAATTAATCATGCTAGAACAGATTTGCATCTCTTGCATTAAGGTGTTCTAGAATTCTCATCTCTAATCCCTTTTAAGTTACTTATTCTTTTCTAACTTTTCTAAATCGATCCTTGCTTCACTCAACATAATTTTACACATTTAACACCTTAGAACAGCATTTATACAGTAGCCAAACATAGCCGAAATCATGAACCCATAAGATCACATAATCTCTTGGGTTGAAATGCATATAAGTTACTAGTTTTCTCTTGGGACATTTTTAGAAAACAAAAGGTGTTCTGGTAATCGATTACATGTTCCTAGTAATCGATTACCAAGCTCAATTCATTCTTAAAACAACGGGTAATCGATTACATACAATGGTAATCGATTACTTAGGTTAATCTTTCGGAAAATAAAGAACATAAGGTAATCGATTACACTATCATGTAATCGATTACAGGGTTTCCAGAAAGGTTCTGGGCATGAAAGCCGTGGTAATCAATTACATGCCTCTGGTAATCGATTACATGGGTGGTAATCGATTACCAGAACCTAGGAATTTGAGAAAACATGATTTTGACACATTCCAAACTATTTTAAACATCTTGAGACCTCATAAAACAGTTTTCCAACATTTTCTTGAAATTATTCATGTATTTTACAAAATCAAACCATTATTGAATCATACCAAAACTCATCCATTTCTTTTTGAATGGAGTTTCCTTTAGGATACTTAGGGCAAGTCTTTGAGCTCTAGAGTATTTAGGTGATGACAAAATCTTAAACATGCTATGCACTTTATTTTACTCTTCATTAGAAAGTAAAGTGAGAGCATAAAATAAATATGAGATGCAACTTCATTATTATCTTTAAGGATTAAGTGATGACTTGAAATATAAACATGAAATGCAAGCTTGGGAATTTAAATATGGTAATGCAAGTTCATTCATTTACTCTTGTGAAATTAGTGATAGCATCAAAATAAACATGAGATGCAAGACATAAATTTAAACATGAATGCATCTTGTTTTTATCTTAGCTAGAGCTCTTGCAAGACTTTTAGAGGAACATAAACCTCAACCCATTATGTATCATAAGGCAAGCTTTAGAGTTCTTAGCACCTAGACTTCAAAAGAAATCTTAAGGTTTGAACTTCATCATCAAGCTTAAGAAATGGACCCAAAGTTCATCACTTTGTCTAAACAAAACTACAAGAACTAAGTCATATTCTTTATTTTATTGCTCATGGGCTTCAATCTAGAGTAAAACTCTTAGAACGGCCGACCAACTTTAAGGTTGGCAAGGGTAAGCTTAGAGCTCTTTGAAATCATAAGATTAACTTTCTTAACAAAACTTTTGTGATCTACTAGACATATTTTACAAACTTTGTTCAAATCCAAAGAAGAAAACTGAAATCCTTAAGGGAAAGAGGAAGAGGAAAAACGAAACTTAAGCCAAGAAAAGAAAGGAAATCCAAGCATGTATGGTCCAAGACCAAGTTGTTTCAAGCTTTAGAGGTTTCTCACATGACAACAACAAGTCATTATCTTGAAACCTCATCATCAAGCTCACATTCTTTTTGTAAAAAGGCCTCTTGGCCGAAAAAGAAAGGGAAGGGAAAGGAGTTTGAAACCAAGAGAAAAACTAGAACTTTCTTGAAGAACACAAACAAAAATCATCAAAACTTAACCCCTACCTTAAGAAGTCTTGAAGAGAGGAAGGAAAGCTTTGTTTTTGATGAAATGGAGAAGGAAAATCCTCTTGAAACTTGAAGGAAGAAATCAGCCAAAGTGAGGAAGTTTGAGAGGAAATGAGAGGATTTGCAAGAAGTGTGAACTTACAAGTGAACCAAAGTGTGACAAGGTTCATCAAGGCTTGGTATTTATAGAAAAATGAGACATGTTGGCTGATTTGGGGAGGGAATGGCTGATGGCTTTTCAAGGTCAAGGGAGGAGGAAAATATCTCTTACAAAAGCATGGGCTTAGGCATGGCAAGCATGGTTGGAAGCATGGGCAAAGTATGGCCTAAGGCATGGGCTTGGAGTGCATCAAAAATCAACATGTGGCACCATTTTTAGGGGGGATTTTCGGCCAACACATCAGCCAAGGGGGAAGGGATTTTGTTCATGTAATTGTGGTTTAAGGATGTGTTTAAGTGTTTCTTTGATTAGGTTTTGATTAGGAGTTTGTAAGCAAGTGTTTAGGTGAGAAAATGGTTAATTAAGGTGGTTCAAGACTTGATTAGGAGGGTAATCTTATTAGATTAGTAATTTAAAATAATTCTTTTGGTCAAATGAGGTATGGCTCAATTCCTTAATTTAAGGAATTGGAGAGAAAACACTATTCAAGATTCCATGACTAGGAATCTTGAATTAAAGAATGCAATTAGAGTTTATCTAAGCAATCTTAGGTTCTAATTAACCTTAATAAATCATTTTGACTCTAGATTAATTATCGAAATAAATTAATCTTCGATTAGAGCCTAATATTGCTTAGGTTTGCTTAATTGCGTCATTAGGCTTCCTGTACACTGTTCTAGGGGCAAAATGGTAATTTTGCACTAAACTTCAGGACCTTCCAGCAGGCTAAACATCAAACATTGCTCATAAACATCATTCTAAACTTCCTGGAAAAGTTTGGGCTCAAACGGCACCTTTTAGTGTGAACACGCAGGGGTATTTTGGTCATTTTGAGCCGAAGTTTAGAAAACGAGGTTCTCTCCTCGGATATCATTCATAACAGCATAATCCCTTTCAAACATCGAGTTGACCCATTCGAGGGTTGCCGAGCAACTGTCCTCGAATTTCGGGTAAAAATGACCTCAAGGGCATTTGGTCATTTGCACTAACGCAGAATTGGACGTACATAGGAACCTCGGGGTTATTATGAAATAGTGAACATGCCAAGATTCATTTATTAAGTTTGGAAATATACTTTACCGAGGTCCTTTAGTTTTAATCATGCGTCTTGTAATGCATCATAAACTTAGTGTCATGTTTATAATGAACTTTTCTATCATATATCTTATTCATATCATAATAACACGCTATGCATAAGACCACATCATATTCCTCATCATCATATCCTAAATACTATGCATAGAAGAACATCATATTCACATAATACGTTACTTAGTTCCTTAGGTGACTTAAAGTTACTTTCATCATCATTTTCCTAGGCCACTCGATACTCCACCCCTTTGGGAGTAATCTAGGTTATGAGCTCATACCTTACTAGTCATCACTAGCATATACTTTATCCCTTTTGATAAGTTAAAATCCCGACTCTACCCTTTTGAGAGAACGGGCATGGGAGCAAGAATCACCTTTTCACCACCTATAATTGATGGGTCCAAAGGATCATTTTCTTATATAAATTTAAGTCACCATTAAGTCTTTGCATGTTATATCATAATACAATTCTCAATTCATAATCATTCATAACATTTCTTGTTTATAGTCTTATTCTGGAATAATATATATATCAACTGTAATCATGCATCTAAGAGATTCCAGGAAAGAAGAGGTGGTCACAAATGGACATGCTTAAATACCAAGTCTTTCCTAGCCAGACCTTTCCAAATTACACTTTTGGTAATATACTTCTCTTCCAACAACAAGGGTAAATTTTTAAATAACAAAGAATATTTCATTATTTCATGCATAAGTATTCTCATTGTTTGCAACAGCAACTATAACATGCAAGCCTGGAAATTATTCAATGACGTCAAATACTTAATAAGCATCAATCACTACATAGACTTATCATTTAAAACATCAAAGAGGCATCATCATAAAACCTCATCAAAAAGCTATCTTAAACAACCAAAACTCTAAGAATCAGGCAACCTTAATTATTGAACTAATTAATTATGCATCTAAAGGGTTTATTACCATCAATTATAGTCCTAAGAACGTTATTAGACTATATGGGGCAGCATAGATAGTAAGTTGTTCTTAAGGTTTTAATATATAGAAGTTGCGTTTTTAACTCTTTCTCGTTACCGGCTTTCCCTATAATGCTAAAATTAATTACTAAACCAATTATGAATCATTCTCCCTTATCTAAACATAATAAAAATCTGGTTCTTAAGGCCACTAAAGGCTCTGGACAGGAATGCATAAATTTCATTCTCTAAAGTTCTAGAAATCTTGCTTTTACGGTTTTCTAGGAAGCTAGTTTTATCTAACATGCATAGAATCATTCCTTTAGCAATAAAGCATAATTATCACAACTTCAAACATATTAAAACTATCATATAGTAGTACTAAACTTAGATTAGTGGCTGAATCATGAACCTCACATAATTGCTTAAAATCACATTTTAAGTACATGTAAGATACTAGTTTCCGTAAAATCTTTGCAAAGCCTTAAAACTCTTTTAGAAACTAATTCTTTTTGTTAATCTTGAAAGAAATTATAAAACTAAATCAGTAGCTATTTAAAAATCACTTTGGGCTTACCTTAATTATGAGGCCGATTTATATATTGAAAGAATCTTCACGATTAAAATTCTCACTTAAGATAAAAGGAGCAAGTCTTGAGCTTTATAGATTTAGGTGATAACTAGAATCATAAACATGCTATGCAACCTCATTTTAATCTTATCTTTATAAGGTGATAACTTGGAATTATAAACATGATATGCAAGACTTGAAATTTAAACATGATGTGCAGGTCATATTATTATATTCACGAATTAAGGTGATCTGCTTGAAACATAAATATGATTATGCAAGCTTGAGAATATAAACATGATGCAAGAGCTTGAAATAAATAAGAAAAGCGGCGTAGTCCGCATGGACCAGTGGAGGGAGAAGAGAATCTTAGAAGGAGCGGCGTAGTCCGCACTAGATGAAGAGAAGAAATTCTTATTACATCTTATTAAGCTCCAAACTCAAGACTTTTTAAAGAATGAATTCTTTAACTCCAATAATCTTAAGTAAGCTTTAGAGTTTTTATTATCATGGTTCCAACTTTGCTTGTGATACTTGGGCAAGTCTTTGAGCTCTAGGATCTTTAGGTGATGACATAAAATAAACATGCCATGCATTGATTCTTTTAGCCATTATAAAATAAAGTGAGAGCATAAAATAAATATGAGATGCAATCTTTATTATCTTTGAAGATTAAGTGACAACTTGAAACATAAACATGAAATGCAAGCTTGGAAATTTAAACATGAATATGCAAGTTCATTTATTCATTCTTGAGAATTTAGTGATGACATAGAAAGTAAACATGATTATGCAAGGCATAAACTTAAACATGGATGCAAGTTCATTTTATTTCTTTACTAGAGCTCCTCCAAGACTTTAGAGAAATATAAATTCAACCCAATATATCTTAGCAAGACAAAGTGAAAAATACATCTTTCAAGTTCTAAACTCAAGATCTTTATTTTTACATCATAAAAACATCATTCTTTAAAGTTTTGCATCAAGTGGAATTTTCAAGCTTTAGAGGCCTAACTTGTGATGGATTTACAACCAACACTCAAGGTCCTCATCATCAAGCTATCATCATATTCCCATATAGGCCTTATGGCCGAAATGTTCAAAGGAAAAGAAAGAAGAAAACCAAATGGAAAAGCTAGAGAAAATCCATGAAATCATCATTTTGAACCAAGAACAACACTTAGCAAAGCATAGAAATAAGCTTAAAGACAACTCCCTACCTAATGTGGTTTTGAAGGAAAGGAAGAGAACTTGGTTTCTTGGAGTGAAATGAAAGAAAATCTCTTTGAAAATTGAAGAAGAATTCAGCCAAGGAGGAGGAGGAAAGAAAGTTTTTGTGCTTTGTAAAAACTAGAAATTGTGTAATTATGAGCAAGGCTTCTAAGACTCCTTAAGCATGCCTATTTATAGAGATTTTGGAGCTCATGAATGGACAAGAAAAGGAGGAAAGTCTGACCAAATTTGAGGAGGAAACAAGGAAGAAAAATCATCTTGTTTGGTGGCTTAAAACATGGAATCATGAAACATGATTCCTTGTTTTCATACCTTGAGTTTTGTGCCAAGTTTGACAAATTTTCTGATGCATATTAGGCCATATAATTTTGTGCATTATAGCCCAAGGAGGATAAAATTTGTGTGTTCCATGTATTATTTAGGTGTAGGTAGGTATCTTTGCAAATTAGAGAATTTACAATTAAGGGCTTAGGTGAATTAGTAAGCAATTTGAGTGTTTTTAAGCAATTTTAGTTCTAATCAATCTAAATAAATAATTTTGACTCTAGATTAATAATTAGAATTTAATAACCTTTAATTTGAGCCTAATATTGCTTAGGTTTCGCTATACAAATCAAAAATCTCAAAATTTGCAAAACTACAAAGGCAGGGACAAAATGGTAATTTTACTTAAAAATTTCGAGACCACCCGAGCTTAACTAATGGTTAATCATAGCTTAAAAACACCTTTTAAAACATTTTAGTGAGGTTCGGCTTAGTGGCACGCAAATGAAGTTAAAACGGCGGGGGGCATTTTGGTCATTTATGCGTCGGAGCTCAAAATTAGGATTCTTCTCCTCTATTAACACACATAACACAAACAATCCCTTATTATCATCAAAAC